>JBBPQT010000092.1:0-34085 GCA_038092715.1 Boletus smithii | reverse complement strand
CGAACGGACGGTATGCTCTCGTCGCCGGCGTCGGTGCTGGTGCACTAGACTCTATTCTCTCAACATGATTAGCAGGGAAGAGTCCCTCCTTTCCGCGTGCCCTGCCGAACCACCAGTCCCCATTCTTCTCCGAAACGATTTCGATCGTCTCACCCGCAGCAAAGGAGAGATCGTTTGCTTCCTGTGTCGTGTGAAATGGTCAGTTGCGGCTCAAATTCAGAAATGGTTAGCGCTCGTACAGTGCCGCCTTCATTGTAACCCCAAATAGCGCGGGCATATACAATTGCGCCTTGCGATGGTGTTGCTGCCACTAGTACTTGTCTTGGAGCTGGAGGGACAGCACGTCCGCCAGGAGGTGGAATTCCGACAACTCTGATTTGCGTCGTGGTAGTAACGCTGGTTTGCGTCTGCACCGGGAGACGCCCGATGATCTCCTTCATCGTGGCTGCGTCTTGGGAGGAGAGATAGTTTTGTGATTCCAGAAAGGCAACATTGAGCTGCATCTGGCTTGCAATGTGTCCCAGCAGGGCCGCAGTTTGGAGTTCGTGAGGAACGGACATGATGAATCGTAAGTAGTGGGAGATAAAATATACAAGTACCGGCCGCCTCAGGAAGTGGAGGTATAAATACTCTCACGATATCTAAATGGATAACTTAGCTAAGCCTTGGTCTGTGGCGGAAACCCAAGCACCATTATAACGATGGTACTGCTGTATCCACGGGCTACGTCGCAACCTCATCCGCACCTCGCTTGCAAAGAGTTCAACGTGAGGTCAATAAATAAATAAATTTGATCCAGGGTACTACGATGTCCTCCGAGTCGACGCTCATCGTCACCGCCGTCCCGAATTTCGTTTCTCCAGAGGAGCACAGAAACCTCGTCACATCGACACCCTCATCTTTCAGCGATATCCCCCCCGTCCTTCGTCACAAGGAAGAGAATGTCTCCGTAACTCTTGATCCTCCCCTCGGCGAGTTTACCCCGGAGAACGGTGCCAGCGGCGTGCTCTATATCATCGAGAGGTTTGCCGATTGCTACTCAGTCCACACACCGCCATTTACACACTATCCAGTGCGCTCGTGTTCATGTCGTCCACTGGCCGCGGATTCCAAGTCAAGTACCCCGCAATCACCCTTCACGCGATATCACGCGCAGAAGGAAGCAGGCCATCCATATACTGCCAGCTAGATGAGACAGACAGTACCTCTCAACCCGATGAGGCATCCCAAGATTTCACAGAGATGCGAGAATTGATGATCGTACCCCAAAATTCCGATTCGCGTGCGTTTTTATCCCCTGGCTCCTGCGAGTCTGCTTGTGAACCCATTCTTTTTGCAGTGGAGCCCATCTTTGAGGCCATGTCCCTCTGTGCATCCTTGCATCCGGACCCAAATTTGTCGGAAGAAGACGAGCTTGACGGTGATTTTGTCTCTGACAATCATTTCGAGACTCTCGCCGGAGAGGGGGAAGAGGAACTGAGCGAAGTCGGGCGGGTGCGCGGTGATTTCGCCAGCAACAACCGTTACGCACCATACTAGACACCCTTGCAGGCCGCTCTTACCCACCTAGAGTCGATCATTTATGATCCATTCCATCCAGAAGCTGATCTCAATGGCAACTCGAACGGGGTCGAGCACGTCTTAAGCGAACAAGACGAGATCAAGGAATAGCAAGCTAGTGTGGTAATCGGAGACAAACTTGTCAGGAGTATAAGTTGAGTTAAACGTCGATCTACTGTAAATAATGGATTAGAACATTTTGAGATGCACTTCATGTGTTTTAGCTGCTTCGAATTCCACTTAGAAAACCTGGTTATCTACATGGCTGTAGGTGTCCGCATTCTTCAATGCCAGGGAAAAGGCAGTCTCACCAAGAGTGACTAGTGACTAAAGAGAGTTGGTGTAGCATTGCACGCCAGAGCGGAGGCACATCTTGTTGTTCAAATGCTTCTACTATGACCCTTTGACGATCGCCAATTACACGAAAGAGCTTCTAGCATACTGAGCTTCCATAACATACACAGTTTCTTCTCATCGAAGTGGATTACTCCTCATGCCCCAGACTTCCAGTAAGCAATGTCTCCATCAACCACTAAAATTGGCGTCGCATGAACAGAATCAAACATCTTGAAAAAAAGAAACTCACTCTCATAAGGCTTGCCTTGCTGTCGCAGTTTCCCCGCAGCTTTGACAGCAGTTTCACTGCCATGCTCTTTGAGGTCATCGTAGGCCATGATTTCACCACAGACAAACTTGTTCTCAAAGTCCGAGCTGGACAAAAACTCGATTGGTAACGAAAGGCAACCCTGGTGTAAGGAACGTACTGAATGACACCAGCAGCCTGCGGTGCCTTTGTACCCCGTCTAATCGTCCATGCCCTAACTTCATCAGGCCCGCAGGTAAAGTACCGGATAAGCTGAATATGCAAGTGGTGAGTATAAAGTACGGGAGGGATCCGAGAGGGTCACATACATCAAGGGATGCGTAGCCTGCTTGAGTGATCTTGCCCAAGGCGCTCTGAGCTCCCTCCTTCTGAGCCGCCGCTTTCTCCTCATCACCGAGTGCAGAGAGACGTTCCTCCAACGAAACGGAAAACGGTATCAAAGGGTCGCCAGTGTTGTTGGTATCGATCCATGCCTTGATCTTTGGTAACCTACGAAGATTTGGTAAGGTGCTTACAAACTTGTGGCTCTGGCGCACCATTTGTTCTTCTTCCGAGCATAATCTGCTTCACTCAAGTTGACGAGATAAGTGACAGGCTTGGCAGTCAAGAGGGAGAGACTGTTGACGACTTCAATCTACCGATTTGGATCAGTTGTGAGTTGGCAAGGAAGATAGAGAAATTGATTTCATAGTACATGTGGGGTGTCACTTCCACCCCAACACGCATGTAACTATTTTTGATCCAGGAGGGGGTATGAAACAAATAATCACCTGAAAGGGGGGTCAGCATGCTTTGGACGACGGAAAATAAGTGACTAGGCGTTGAAATTCTCAGATTGGACGTCATTTCACAGGAATATGGGGCGTTACTCCCACCTCAACGAGCTGGGTTATTCGAGCACAGAGCTCTTTTTCATCAAAGAAGGGAGAAAAAAGGGGTCACGATTCATGATACACACCTCTTTGTTTGTCCAGTCTCCCTTGCGCACGTCCTTGTTGTCAACGGTCAGGGTCTTGAACACCTTTTCAACTATAGCCTTGCGGGTTTAGTCCGCACGGGATGAAGCCAAACAGGTAGGAGAGGAAACATACGACTTCCTCCTTTCGAGCCCTGTCGGCCAGGCTGTTGTTCCCAAGAGCCCGCCCACCTCTCTTCAGACCTTCTAATTGTTTCTCCACCCATTCTATATCCTTCAACCTCAGTTCTGTTTGAATAATTTCCATGTCTCGCAGGGGGTTGACGTCACCCTCGACGTGGATAACTTCGGCATCATCGAAGGCTCGGACGACTTGGAAGATGCCGTCCACGGCACGGACGTGTGATAAGAAGGCGTTACCCAGACCTGCGCCTGTGGATGCACCCTAATCTTGATTCAGATGAGACTAGGCGGAATGCGACGGAGTACGCACAGCGGTCAAACCAGCGATATCGATGCATGTGAGGAAAGCCGGAACGCGAGAAGCTGGCTTGTAGATATCGCAAAGCCATTCAAATCGTGCATCGGGGACAGGGATACGCGCTTCCTCCGGATTTATTGTCGCGTAAGGGAAGTTGGCGGCCTTGCCAAGGTCTATGCGAGCTGAGTGGGATGCATGAGTATGTAGAAGTGAACGGACCTGTGTTCGAGAGTGCGTTGAAGAATGATGACTTTCCGACGTTGGGGAGACCTTGTACGATCGGCGTGGATTTCGCAGTAAGCATGAAGGGGTAAAGTGAACGCACCGACGATACCGATCTTGAGGTTGTTGCTTGGACGTCCCAGCAGAACCTTTTTTTCCTGAGCGTGGGCCTTTTTTGGAGGCATTCTCTTCGCCTTTGCCTGTGATGTGGCCGAGACGGAGAATGACCGTGTAAGAAAAAGGATGAGCGAAGGACGACGAAATCGATCAATCATCTCCCAAAAAAAAAAGGGAAGAGCAAGATTTATTTATTTATTTATTGCTTAGCTTAGGGGTTATCTGCCGAGCTTGCCGAATCACCCACAAGAAGTCACAATGAGCAGCACCACTCTCTCATACCTCCCGCGAGCTCACCATCCCTGTCGCAGGTGCCCGCCGTCCCTCACGATGAAGAATCTATATCGTTTGGCAGTTGTACTACTGTTGTCCGTCTTCGTAGGCGCACAGACGGAGACTGTCGTCAACGTGTAAGCCATAAAATGGCCATGGAACCTATTCGCTGCTGATCTTGCGCAGCGCTGGTGCTACAGTCGTTGAATTCATCACCCAAAACGCTGCTGGACTACCAGTGACACAGGTTCTGTGAGTCTCGAAACCCAGCCCACCCTATTCGCGCTAACGTGACTGCAGCCAAACGCTCGTCGGCTCGAGCACATCGCTGTCGCAGACACTCAATCCTCTCACGACAACTCGTCTCACCACTTCCAACTCGCTCTTGCAGACCACTACATTAGCTCTGACGACGTCGACGCCGCAACAGGTTGGTCCAGTTGGACAGCCAGCATCCCAGGGGACAGCAGGCGGCGAAACCCCTTATACCTACACCACAACCGACGCAAACGGTAACACGGTGACAATGCAGGGCATATTCACTCCCACTGGGCCACTCACTGCACTTCCCGTGCCGACAACCACCGGCTCCGTTCTCGGCTACTCGCAGTGGTTATCGATGGTCGGAACATACACAGTCGCACCCAACGCTGCCCACCGCATGTCGATGTCAATGGCAACCGGGTGGTATTACTTCGCTGCAACCACTCTTGCTGGCCTTGTAGGAGGTGCTTGGTTGATCATCTTCTGAATCGATAGTTGTACTGGACGATGTTTTCTGTCGCCACATGGTTGGACGCTGACTTGATTCTTGTGGTTGTCTTAGCGATACCATATCCCACATATTCCATTATTATTTTACTCGTATTGTGTTGTGGACTTGCATCCAGACAATAGAAGATTCGTTCTCACATACTTGATTTAAGACGCGACCTTTACCGTGACTATACCGACATGTCAGCGGGACCGGAACCAAGCACTGACCTCGTCGCTGTCGCATGTGTCGTTGAAGCCTCACTCCTTCTTGCTTCTGAGTGGTCCCGCATTCTTATCGAATACGTCTATCCACTCCTCAAGCGCTTGAACGAGCTGCACCCTTCCCATCAGGTAATTGGCGTCCCATCCTCCAGAGAGCTTCTGACAGTGTCTCCGTAGTTTCGTCTAGCATTTGTGACGTATGGTGCTGCCGACACAAGACCACTACCTCTTCTCTCCAAGAGATTCTTTGCTCCACTTTCTCTGGTCACAAGGGAACTGCGCGAAGAGCCCTCGAAGCTTGGTATCGGCCAAACGAACTCAGGAGGCGGCCGAGGATTGTCTGCGCTGGAAGGATTGGTGGCTGCTATCGAGGTACGTCACCGTTTGCCTGAGTATGCGGTTCTGGCTATATACATCGCAAAAAGTTGTTTGACATCCTAATGGCGTCCACCAATTCCGCTGCCAACCATACGCAAACCCAATCACCACAGAAGGAGAGCCGATCTTTGATATCGCATCTCCTGCATATTGCAGCCTCTCCACCTGATAATGTTCAGAGACCTCAGTGGAACAATTTGCAACACCTAGACTCCGTGACTTGGGATTCTATTCCTGCAGAACTCAGGAAGGTGAGCAATATTCCGTGGGCTCACCCGGTGTGGAACAGGCCAAACATTTGACAGAGAAAGATCAATTTGAGCCTCATCAGCCTCAGGAAAATACCTCAGTTTCAGGACCTTCATTCATCGGTTCGTCCCCCTCGCTTTTTTTTTTAGCTCTGTAGTCACCATCTCTCGCCTAGTAGGTAGCGGGTTCCGGAATTCAATCCCCATGGTTCAATGTACACGCGCCTCATATCCTGTTACTTGCAGGTTTCCCTACGCCTCAGAAGACAGGTGAGTGAGCGCGGAACCACACATGGCAGATTCTTACCGGACCAAAGGTACCAAGCGCCAGACTGACGCTCTACTCTCTGATCAAAGCCCGGACACGAAGCGACAGAAGGTCGTTGCCGACCCCATCTCAAAAACATCATCTGCATCTCCTGCTCTCCCTTCCGCACGCATACCCCAGAACCAACATTCGCAACAACCAGCGTCCTCACAAGTCGTACAACCACCACCTACGACCGTTTCTGGTCAGAATCCGTCTTCGACCCAATCTGTTCAGGCCACCACCTCTGCACCTGCACCTGCATCCACACCTGCATCCACCTCTCCTTCTGGTCCACTTCCAACTTCCGGTCCCTCTCTCCCAGCTATCAATCCTGACATCCTGGAACAGGTGGTGACCCCAACAGGGCTCAAATTTGGACAAATGATGGAACGCCTCAAGGCGTTAGAAAGAGATATTGCGGTCATAGATTCGCAGATATCCAATTTACAGAACACTGGACAGACAGCGATCTTGGCTGGACTTCAAAAAGACCGAGCTCCCAAAGCTCATCTTAAAGAACAGATCAAATCAGTACTTAGGCAACACTATCAGAAGATCATCCACGCAAAAGATGCCCTGAACGGGCAAGCCGGATCAGCCGGACCAGTTCTGCCGGATGGATCTACAGAGGCAGGTCCATCTGCCCAGTCTCACCCATCGAATGCACCAAGTGCGTCGAGTGAACGGCCAATGGGTCCCACGATGGAGGAACACAAACCCGCGATCCCTGACTCACAAGTTTTGGCGCAATTCTGGCAATCCCGTGGTGGTACGATATCCGCGCCTAACGGCAGTAGCCCTCTAGCGGGTCCCAGTCAAATACAGTCACACCCAGCTGTAACTCCCGAGGTAGCCGCTCAGATGCAAAAACTGATCGAGAAAAAGGGGATTCGCCCGCAAACTTTTGGATCAGCCTCACAAATGTCTGGGACAATGTCTCACGAAACAGTTGTTCACCCCAATGCGACAAATAACCAGCCTATACAGGCGTCCAATGCGTCTCCATGGCATGGGTCGTTCTCGTGGACCTTCCCTAAACTCAGCGGCCAGGTAGCGATTGAAGTGCAAATACATGTCGTTGGAATCGTTGCTTCAGCTAGTGATGTGTAGGTCATTCACACCCGTTTCCTGAGTGTAGCCTTAGCAGTCTTTGCAGTCCCACAGACATCTGGCCAAAGAACTTGATATTAAACCCTTGCAAGGAACCCGTGAAAGACAACGCGGAGCTCTCGTATTGGCTCAAGCGTCATCAATCTCGGGCTCATTTGATGCAGTTCAGACCTAATCCTCGCGCCCCTGATGGGTCCGTAAACGAGCAGAAGTTTCTGGCAGTCTACAAGTTTATGGCTGAGCGTCGTATTGTAGGTATTCTTCCCAGTATATCGTTTCCGATCTATTCACTCGAGCTACAGTACGCATATGCAGGATGGCAACTGCCATCAGGAAAATTCTCGTACAACATCTTTATTTTCCCAATGCGTAATAGTTTCGCAGGGGCCGTATTTCCTGAAGGCCTCCCCGATCTTCCTGGAAGCGGAAACTCGTTGGATGTTCAATCCTCAGTTGAAGAAGCGAAGCCTCAGCCGTCGAGTGTATCAAACATCCCTCCGGCGTTATTAGCTCGCATGCAAGGTCTCGATCCAGCAAAACAAACGCATTTTCTTGCACAAATTATGCGGGTACAGCAGGAACAGCTACGACGGCAGCAGGTGCAGCAGACCCAACAGCCTCATAATACCTCAAGTCAGGCTTTGAATTCGCTTGGGATGTCCATATCCGCCAACCCGTATGGCACGGTCGCGAATATACCCGCAAACTTATATGTAGGTATCTTATGAGTTGTCTTGGGATGCTGTATTGATGATCTTCATACGAAGGCAAATGTTAATGGGCCCACGAACTCTGGAGCGTATAACACGGGGGGTGGAACTGTGAACTATGAGATGCTGCAATCCTTTATGCAGCGCAGTGCGGAGGGATCTACTTCACAAGGAATGAACTCAGGCTAGATGCCATGGCTTAATTTCATGCCTCATTAACATATATCCTCACTCGATCATGATTGACTGCTATGCATGGTTATCAATGTACAGTTTCACTACTTTACACTTGCATTGTTTATCGAGCATTGTACTCTTGATGAACTAATATCATATTATGTTTGATATGTGTTGAATGCACCCTCAGTCCCTTGAATCTTGCCGTGGTCTGCTAAAGTGGCCTGCGCCTCGTATACAGTTACGACAGGATTACTCTTTCGCTAGGTGTAACATGAGATCAATGAATACAATTTAGCGACAAGATTTTGCGCACTTGAGTCCAATGTCCGAGGAATCCGATGTAATACACTCGTGTCGACTCGGCTCCTTGATTTGACGGGATGAACAGGGTCACGGAGGTCACATTGGTGAATTTTGTCGCCCTGTCAGCGATGACTATTGAGACGAGTTCGAAACCACGGCTGGATGCATGAAGACGTGCCTGACAGCATATTCGCCTACCTCTCGCCCGACTGCGACTTCAAATTCCTGTGCTGGGCTCGTGTCCGAAACATCGTCAAAGTCCAAGCTTGGCTCATTTGCAAACTAAGACGTAGGAAAAGCGGCGGCAATGTGCGCAGCAATACGTGATTGAACATGAGGAACCCCCATACGCCACTGGGATCTACGCACCAAGACAATTTTTTGCGGGGTCTGATCACCGGGGCCTGCTTTCAGAAGGAGAGACCGAAGTTTAACGGAGCCAGTAAACGGAACGCGAATAATTCTCCATGAAGGAACCATTCAGTACTGGTCTAAGGTTTTGATGTGGTATGGAATCTCACAATTGTTCGTCTGCGTCAGATTCCAAATACTACAGTAGATTCAATGGATGAGTACAATGGGACTTTCCTGTCGCGTACCACTTCTTCATTCATGCGCTGGTGCCACGGTTTAATAACGCTAGATCCTAGTCCCGTCCCATTTAACGCAACGACATGGGGGCGATCGATATAGGGGAACAGGTTGTCGTTGGGACCAACGTCTCCGCTGTCGTGGTCATGGTCATGGCTTTCGTGACCGCAACCTTCGTTGTGATGGTGGTGGTGATGATCGGGCATGTGTACGAGTAGTATTTATCTCTACGACGCCAGCAAGTCGCCACCAAATATAGGGTATCAGTGAAATAGACATAAACAACTGGCACTAAACCTACTTGTTCACTATCATCACCTTGGTTGGACTGCCGGATAGAACGGTGAGTGCTGACACCGTTTGATGCTGCTTTTCCACCATACAGATGATGTACTCATGTAATTTGCGTTCGACTCACGGGCCTTGTTCCAAAAGGTGTGCTTGCCGGTTCATCCTGAGGCCCGTGGGCTGAGACAACTTGGATCTTCCTGATTTTCTCTCTGCGAGGTTTTGTTTCCAGTACTCACAGTCCTTTCGTCCAGTCTCCACGTCGCAGGTGGCAAATTAGCGCCGCATCTGGTGGATTTCAGAACACGAGGGCGCTTGTTCGTGTGGTGTCCTCCGTAGCGATCGAGATCTTGTTGATACGTCGTTCCATAGCTTTATACACAGAACAAACTCGTTTCAATGTCGTTTCCATCTTCCGGGGATGGCGCTCCCGTTACCGTTCAACCGTTGGATTTCAAGGTATACAAAGCACCTGCCTCTTCCAGTGACTCTCCGTGTGCGTCTATGGGTCCTGGATCATATCTTTCCCCACTCATACTACGAGTCTGAAGTAGGAACATTGCCAGAGTCGTACTTCACTCCGACTGCAGCTGATCTCAAGGCCGCGCAGGCCACTCTGACTGCGCGCACACAGGCTTTGGTCAATGCTCCATTACAGTTGCGAGCCGCAAGGGAAGCCGCGGAGAGAGCGAAAACGGACAGATGGCCAAACGTCAGTTTTCATCTTTTGTCCCATTGATGGAGCTGAGATGCTGAGATCCATGTAGACAACAATTCGTGTCAGATTCAGCGATCGTACTCAACTAGAGAAAAGCTTCTTGTCGTCGGATAAGATCCGTTCTGTCTATGCCTTTGTTCGCTCCTCACTTCGTGATGATGTGAAACCGATCAAATTCATATTATGTTCGTGAACTCACCCGTGCTTGTTTCCTAACTAATGTTATTTCTTCTAGATCAGTCCCCACCTAAACGTGATCTCAAAGTTTCTGATCCAAAAGTCAGGGACTTGACTCTAGCTGAGCTTCAACTGGCACCATCCTCTGTGCTCTTACTCAGATTCGAGGACGAATCTCTCAACAGTTCGTCTCTTCAACTAGGGTCATGGTACAATTATGTTGATTGAAACTAGGGAGTGATGTGCCAGCGCCATTGTTGTCGACTATTGCTGCGCAAGCAACCGAGCTACCAAAGCCACCCAGTTTTGAGGAACTAGAAACAGTCCCGAAGTCGGGGACATCGTCAAGCCCAGGCATGCTGAGCACTGGGTCGGAGCAGAAGAAGATACCCAAGTGGTTCAAAGCTGGTTTGAGTAAGTAGATGTGATCTTGCGGGTATGATATAGTTGTTCAAGAATGACTTCTAGGGAAGTAAGGCGCATTCCATTTCCTTCAATCCAGGGAAAACTGTATTATGCGTGTACCGATGCAATTTTGTGATTCATGCTGACTTGTATGTGCTTCAATGATCGCACCGTTGTTTTTAAACTTTGTCTTAGTACACTGGAAATTGTGGATCCACATATTTTGCCCATGCACGTAACCCTCCGATAACATCCCTCACATCGAATAATGGATTTAATTCACGAAGCGCTTCCGCTGCGATTTGGGAGTCGTTCCCGAGTCGACACAAGACCACAATCTTTGAGGTGACATTGGGTGGTACGTAGGCAGAAGGATCTGCGAGCAGGTGTGGCAGCGGAACGCCTATATGAAATTTGTGAACGATGCATAAAGGGTAATGGAATTGAGTTTACTTAGTGAACCCGGTAAACGGCATATGCCAAACTCAGTCTTAGGACGAACATCAAGTAATATGCATTGTTCCTGTGATCCCAATCTTTTTTGTAGCTCCTGAAAGTAGTTGAGATCATTCTTTGCGGTGCGGAGCTGAACAACCTACTTGAGCAGAGATGCGGTCACCAGCGGTTCCTGGCACTAAACCCCTTGCTTGCCAATCGGGGCGGGGTCCCCCACAGAATGCGACGTAGTCAGTCTCGTGAATGGCACCCAATCTTTGTTCATCTTCCCCACAGGCAGCACATGTCGGTTTTCTTGCCCTTAGCTTGATGGTCCGGAACGGTGGGGTTGACATAGCGGAGAATAACATAAGGGAGGCATTACCATCTGTGCCAATGACTTGTCCCAGGAGAACGAGTATCAAAGGTACCGTACACACCATGCAGACCGGCGAGGATCTTGATGGTCTCCAATGCTTGCATGACACCGATGACACCGGTAACGGCACCTAGGATACCTAACTCTTCGCAGCTCCCAGACATCTCTGGAGCAGGAGGTTTGGGAAATATGCAACGATAACAGGGTCCCGACTCGCCGAGGTTGTAAATACAGAGCTGACCTTCGTACTTTTGGGCAGCACCACTAACTAGAGGTCTTCTGAGTCGAACGGCGGTGTCAGATAAAAGATACCTAGTTGGCACGTTGTCTGTACAATCGAGAATTATATCATATGGCTGCAAGAGCGCCATCGCGTTGGACGAATTTATCGCCTCGTTGATGGGCTCCACTCGAATGGTCGAATTAATTCTATAGGGGATATCGCATCTTGAATGAAAGAGAGGAACGAGCCTGTAGTCGCTCACTTTGTGATAGCAGCTGCCGCAGAAAGTACTTTGGACATGCCGATCGTCTCTTCATTATGGAGTACCTGTCTCTGTATGTTGGAAAGTTCGACTGTATCATGATCAATAATAGCTATTCGTCCTGGTTTCGGCTGGTAATTACGCTGATACTGCGATGGAGAGGAAATGCTTGCCAACGCCTGCAGCGGCAAGGTACTGGAGTGCAGGGCATCCCAGACCTCCCGCACCAACTACAGCTACCGATGCGCGTTGCAGCTTGAGTTGACCTAAGGGCACCTGAGTATCTGAACAATGGAAGAAAGCATGTAAAAGACCTTGTAGGCCGAAGTTGTCCAGTATCATTTGCCGGCCATAGCGAGGATAGTCGTCGATATGGGCCAATCTCGACCAGCTCAGTGCGTCGTCCATCATCATACCGGGTAAGTCGGTAGAGTCCGATCTCTGATAATGATTGTGCCTCAGACTAGAAAGACAACGAGTTGAACATAGCCTGAATGGTAAAAGTTGGACCTGGCAGGCTCCCGATGATCCTCACAGGGACGCTGCGCTTCAAGTTCAACCAACATGGCCACACCCACCGGCAGCGCACGCAACGACGTACAAAATGCCATCAATCCTGCACCGTCTGCAGCAGCCAATATGCCCAAGGACGGTCTGCCAATTATGCACCAAAGTTTGCACTCATGCTTGCCACCCAGATTGATTATCTAGAAACTGAAACGAATTCTAGGTCGCCTACCGCCCATCCTTCCATGGCCAGACATCGGTCGCATTGCCAAGTGGTCTGTTTCTTCGTATAAATTTGGTTTTAGTGCCGAGTGCTTAAGGGATGGTGATCCGGACACCTTCTGGCAGTCAGTACTCTCACTGCGCGACTCTATCACTGCATAGTCTGAGCTTCGAGTTAGTTCCGATGGTCCCCAGCCTCACTTCATCACTATAGAATTCCCTCGTAAAGTCGCAATTCAGGTTGATTCGATTCGATTCGATCCTTTCTGAAGACCTGATACGCGGCTGCTCAGAAAATCAGCATATATCTCAGTTGGCCACAAGATGACTCTTACACGCCATCAACCTTGGCAATTCGTGCCGGAACTGGTCCAAGTGACCTCCAAGATGTTCGAGTAGCTACCCTTGACAAACCTGATGGCTGGATCACCTTTGATGTGTCGTCAGAGCTAAGTGAAGACGGTTCAACCTAGTGAGTTTTTCGATGAACTGGACAGTTGTTGCTTAACTTGGATTCTTGTTCTCCAGCAAGCCGGTCCATGCATACGTACTCCAGATCATTGTCGCAGCAAACCACATGAGTGGCAAAGACACCCATATCCGTGGGCTGAAAATTCTGGGACCTATCGAGTACGTGAATTCGCTACCCAGCTGATTGAGTCAGGAGCCTAATTGCTTGAAACCCATAGGGACAATGTCACAGATGATGATCCATTCCCCTTCACGTCTCCTGCATTCAAGATGTATGAAACAATTCGATAGATTATCCTTACTCCACATTACTCGTGTGTTCTACAATGTATAACAGTGTGCCCACAGTATCATTCGCTAGCTCAACGGCCAGGGATCTCATGGTACCAAGGTAGAGAACAGTAATAGATCAAGAACCTGGACTACGGCGGTCAACCGTGGAGTCCTCCACTATTTACTATGTTGGTATGATGAGACATGTTGGAGCCCTGCATACTGCCCTAACACGGTCGGGTTGGTTGTTCCCCGTATGTGGGAGTATGACGTGTGGGCATGTCCGTTGTAGTATGGTTGAACCCCCTGCGCAAGAAGGGGTGGTCCGCCATTTATTGGGTACGAATTGGTGGTGCGAGGGTACGACGAAGAAGGGTGCCACTGTTCGTGGACATGGATGGGCGAGTGAGTTATAGCCTGTGGCTGAAGACAAAGAAACGTAAGACGTGTGTTCATGGAACGTTGATGGAAGGCTCACGTGGATGGTAGATGGGTATGGTGTTACCCCAGTCGCTGAGACTGTTTGGGGCGTAATAGTATACCTTGCGTGCTGAGGGGAATTAACATCCTGGAGTGAGTACGTCGGTCGAGAGGTCGAGAACCCGCCTTGCTGGGGCTGATAATGTGCAAATGTGACGCCTGTAGAGCGGGTTTGAGAAGTGTAGGAATGGGTCGAAGGAGAAGGAGAAGGAACGGCTGTCCGGAGGTCAGAGTGATCGGACGGGTATCTTGCATTGGATGGCGAATCTTGGTGGTAACCACTATTGGAGTAGCTTCTGAGATGATTTGATGGTGGGACGTAATAAGAGGCCTGAGTACTGGAAGCTTGTCCTCTCTTGCTGTTCACTCCAAACGAGAGGAAGCTAGCAGGGCTACTGGGTGACGAACTCTTGGAACTTATCAGAAGGCATTGTCGACAAATAAAATCCTCAGTATCCCAATTACGCTTCGGATGTCCAGCCATCGAATCTTGCTTGTCATGGCAAACAATGTGTTGCCACTTCCCACATACACCACAACACAAGAGGGAAACACCATCGTCCTGTGAAGGCGTGACGTCGGGAATAAACTAAGCTCCATGATTAATAACTCACCTGATCAATGCCCTTTCGCCCACAAACCTCACAATCAAGCTCCCAGTTCTCAACAGGACTGCGAGACCCACTGCCTGTGCCATTGATCGGGGCGGCGCTCAGAGTGACAAGAGCCTTACTTTGTCCGGGTGGTAGCAAGTTAGAGCTTGTCTCTTCCTGGATAATGTCCACAGAAGCATTGGGCCTACAGGTTGCAGTCAGAATATCAAGCGTGAAACATCAACAATAACCAAACTCTGACTCTGTCTCGTACGTCTCAGCCGATTGCTGCTCCTGAGACTCGCGCTTCTTCCGGCGTTGTTCTCGCACATTCTCCCTCCTCAACCTCTCTGCTTGTTCTCTTTGCTGACGAGCTTCTAGTCTTCGTGCTCGACTCGTTTTTTCTTCCTCCTCCACGCGTTTTCTCATTGCTGCACGTTCTTCTTCCTTTTCAATCTCCTTTATGGCAATCCTGGAGGAACGCTTGCGATGCACGACAGCTTCCTCCATCTGTCGTTTTTTCTCGGCTTCCTTGGAGGAGATAAAAAAAGGGCACAATGAGTTCGAAAAAAATACAACATACCTTAAGTTCAGCGGTAACCATAGGCACGATACTCTGTGACAATACTTTGTGAAGTGCCTTCTCTGCATAATGTGTTGCTTTCTCGAACTGTTGTCCAATACTTTCCCATTCCTCAAGAGTCACACATATCTGCTTGGACAGGTCAGTGAGTGTCCGATTTAATATTCCGGGTACTACTAACCGTTTCCCACTCAACAAAGTCGTCAGGAAGGAGCGGCATAACGGGTGGGTCAATTAGTTTTGCCTCCCCATCCTGCTGATCTTCGATTTCCGCGTCTGTATCTTTCTCTGCTGATATGGGGTTCGTTTCCTCCGTATCCACCACTGGTCTCTCGTGGAAATCTCGTTCCGCCCCCACTGCGTCATCTTCGCCGTCACTGAGTTCAGTGAGTTCGCTGATCGAGCTATCCTCGCTTTCTAAGCCCGTCTTCATCTTTTTCTTGCTGGCCGGCAAGGGACCAGCAGGTGGATCCTTGGCATATCTTTGATGGGTATTGCTCACGGCCAACCATTCGTCAGGAACCTCTTGCCACTCATCATCAACTGCTGTACCTCGTAATCGCGCGCTGACCCTTATGCCAGTGGATTTGCGAGAGTTTATGGATGTAGCCCTAGTAGAACTGGCTATTTGGCGCTGAAACTCGACTATATCTCTTGCTTGCGCATCCAGTCTTTGGTTTGCCCGCGTTTTTGCAGCACGACCCTCTCTAGGACTTGAGAAAGGTTGGGATTGTGCCTTGCCATGAGTGGGACGTGCCACAGATGATTGTCTAACGGCCTCCGAATTCAAATCGATCCGCTGACGTTTCACTGTTAGGGACTGCGATTGCTTCTTTGTGGTATTCCTGGAATCTCCACCTGGTTTCCGTTTCCGCTTCAGGTTTGGTCTGGGTGGTTCTCGCTGGATCCAAAGCCGGTCACCTGTTCACGATATTAGTTGACATCGTTAACGAGATACCATATGTACATACCACCAATAAGCCAGTATGCATTTCTCTTGGCATCATATCCGATGGGTTCAATTCGCTATATTTCACGACGAGTAATCCGTCAGGGGGAAGAGGACGGAAAGTGCTTGTACATTGACATACCCATGTGGCTTGTTCGTCATCAGTTTTCATCTGCTGGCGGATTCTGTGTGGATTCTGAAATTGCCATTCCACCAAGGTATGCAAAGATTCGAGTTTGGCAAGCATCGAGAGGTCCAACCAATCAAACTGTTTCTCCGGCGCCTCTAGCGTCTCGGAAGAAACATCCTCTTCCTCGACCTTCGCAGTGGAGACGTGCCCTGGGTCTTCAGCCGAACCTTCCACGTTATCAGGAGAAGGAGCGGTAGACTGGTCGCGTTCCAGGGATTCATTCTCGCGTTCTGCTTCGTCGAGGGGTACCTCAGAGAGAGCACCCGGCGGTGCTGTAGATGCTCGAGAGGACTCGACAACGGAATGCTGAGAACGGGCCATGAGGCCAATGGGGCTAGCTTCTGGGTCCCTCCTTTGATACTGACGCCGCAGTGCATTCTGCCAGCTATCAGTCCTGGAGATGGCCATCAGTGAAGATGTTGGGCGAGAGGGGAGTGGCACGGGTGAGAGGATACACACGTTATCTTCCTATCCTGGGTGAGAGTTATGAGCAGGCGCTGCATAACGCGAGACAGAACCCGGTTCGTTGAGTGGACTAGATCGTTTTCGACGTCCTATGGACCAAGGAAGACATGGTGAGAGTGTCGAGTGTTTGTGATGGAATACGAACTTACGGTGAGAGTAACGTCAGTGATGGCGAGGAGAGGACTGAACGTGAAGAAGAATTGAGAAAAGGCGGCCCATTTCCAATGGCGGCGGAGCTGGTGAATGTTTGAATCGTAAGGGGTGTCTAGTTGTTGGGGAGCGACGGGAGTTTGAGGAGTCGCAGACGAGGTGACCGTGCGGGCAGAGGTGCGGCGAGGCATACGCGCAGCCAAGTAAGCCTTTATAGAAAGGGTCGGAGATCTACCGGCAGGTTTGGACGAAGCGGGACTTGCAAGACGCAATATCGGTGCAGTTGCGATAAGGCGATAATGCAACAAATCAATACAGCCTATGAGCACCGAAACTTGACCAGACTGCTGAGACGGGCTCGCTGAAATAAAATGACAAGTAGTACCGTCACGAGGGTTAGCAAGTTCAACGACTCTGGACTTGGCTCCACTGGAACTACGGTTCGACTGAGTCGGACAAACCCCCTTGGCAAATTTTCACCACAAATCTATGCCAATCTTACGTCATAAATGTGCCATTCAGGGTAGACTTTGACACAAAAACTACACTCCATCGACAATTTCGTCCTGCTTCCTCAGCCGTTTCCGCATCCTCGCCTTTGCTGCCTTGGACATACGACGGATCATGGGTGCTTGGTATCTGTCTTGTCCTCAGCACAGCTCGCAACGCCAGGATGCGTCAGTGCAACTCACGTTTCGTAGCGGTGCGCAATGGCCTTGACAGATAGTGTGATCCTCATGTGCGGCGCGAATGACTGCTTCACGCTGTTACAGTCTGAATCAACGACTCCGCCAGGAGCACCGTGCCACGCACTGTGAATGACCATCGAGTGCAAAGTGCAGCGCGTCCCTTCGATCTTCGCCTTCCTCCACTGGAATCTTGCCTTGGTGCTCAAATAGGAGCTGATTATACTGGTGCAGCCCGGAAACATCGCCTGTGGAAACGTCCTGTCCTTTCAAGTACTCACGCTTGATGATCTCAACGACGGAGACCAGACGTGCAATAGTGGAAGCGGAGACATCCGCCGGTGCCGAGTAAAGGACAAGTGGTCTGTCAGGTTGGTTCTGCGCTAGTGTTGGATGCTCAAGTGTACCGAGAGCCTGAGCAATGGAACGCACCTGGAAAAAATCTAGCGCTTTCTTGACCCAAACACGAAGTTTCCCGTGTCTAGTTATGCGAATCGAATCTGGTATACCAGCCTCTTCACCAGACGTCGCCACAAGCTCAGCAACACGGTCGACGTCCATCGATTGACTGCAATGCAACAGTCCAAAGGGCCCTCTCGAGACTGCCGTGGCGTGAGAAAGCGCAGAGGAGCCACTAGTACTCGTACAGTGTATTAACGTTTCAGGTCACATCTGTGTTCTACGCTACCGAACTACCATAGTTCTGCCGCTGCAATCGTGTCAGGATGGCCCTAGTAACTCGATCTTAATGAATGAACTCACGTGACAGTCTTCCTATCAGTAGCCGCTACCTCTGTCTTGGCACGGTTGAGGATCTTCTGAAACTCCACTACACGGTGACGCATGCGGGAGTGCATGTAAGCCTTGGAGCATTTGATGTGGTAGTGAAGGTAGTCGCGGAACAACTGAATGTGCGAGATTGTGTTGTATGACGCATCAGGCTTGGAAAAGTGGCGGGGAAAGAGCACAAAGGTGACATATCCAATGTCTTCAGAATCGCGGAGGCCGGGTACATCTCG
This sequence comes from Boletus smithii, assembly GCA_038092715.1. Classification (NCBI taxonomy): domain Eukaryota; kingdom Fungi; phylum Basidiomycota; class Agaricomycetes; order Boletales; family Boletaceae; genus Boletus; species Boletus smithii. The sequence goes on along the minus strand of JBBPQT010000092.1, from coordinate 15,629 downwards.
GATTTCGAGAGGCGGGTCACGATTCGTATAGAGCACCTGGGGAGCGTTCTGGATACTGGGTTGACGTCGAGCATCAACGAATTCCTGGTCGCGACGTCACTGAAACGCTGCTCGAGTCCAACTCGACCAACCAACTCACCTGCAAAAACACTTTACCAAATATCCTGTCTGTTTCCTCTCGGAACACGGTCGAGAATATGACTGTCACTCGATCTGGCGATGCCCGAATGTATATAGCCTCCTCATCACGATAATGGATCTGCATCAGATCTCCCAGAACGCTTCCCGAGGCCTCTAGTTCCTTCTGTTGACGAAAAGCCAATTCAAATGGGGCTGCAAGGGCGTTCCGCTTTAAGAGGGCGATGGATTTAATGAATGCAATCCGACTCGCTGCGGCCCATTAGTTACATTCACGGCTGATGCGAAACACACACATTCATCGCCTGGGAGTTGCTCAAAGTCAATATCGAGACTGATATGGTATTCCGGTTCCGTTTGGGCCTTGATCAGGGTGCCGTACTCCCGTCTGAGTACGTCTAGTGCACCGTATGCTACGAGCTCGTCCCAACAACGGATGTTCATCGAAAGTTGAACCACCGTCTTTTTGTCTGGCGTTGACAAGTGGAATCTGACGCCGTCGAAATCTACGAACAGGACATCGAGAGATGAGGGTCTTGGGAGTCACATCAATGAGCGCGATAGCCATGGTAGCGTATAAATTATTGACCCACTTAGCGGCCTTGTCTGCCAAGGTTGTTTGTATGATAACATTATGAGACTGCGGTCATGTCAGCTTGTGCTGAAACGACGCGGTGAGATCCCGCCCTACCTCGAGGAGGATCATGCTGCCACGGCACTGACTGGATTGAATGTGTTGGTGCGTGGGAATAATTGTGATATCTGCCTCAGTAATTTCCCTCGACAGGTTTTCATAGTCTGGTAGCGTTCAGCAGACTGTCAGCCAACGTACCAGATACACATCAAAGTATCACAAAAGGCCTTGATTTTCAACCATGGGTAAGCTTATTGACTTTCTGCAATAACCATGCAACTCACCCCTCAAATAGCGCCCAAAAAATCCAAGGCACCCAAGATGTCTCTCAACGAGTTTCTGGGCGATAGCAGTGCGCATAAAATTTTGTACACTCGCCCGTTCCTTGGTTGATCTCTCAAGCAGCTCTCGGCTCATGGGCCGATGAAATGGACTCCCTTCCTACAGCTCGTAAGGACTTCATGCATCATTGGGTACACTGTCTCATCTTGTTAACTTCTTCCAGCCTCGATCAAGACGGACGAAGACAGGCTATCACGCCCTGGCGATCGCTTCAGCAGGCGTGATGACTTTGCATCTTCTCGACGTACGTTCGGTTTTGGATCTGTCGGTATCCTGCCGATTCACACCTTTGCTCAGCCGATCGACTGTTCCCTTCCGTGAGAGAAGAGGTCCCATTGCCATCCCAACCGCCTTATACTGCGTTTATCGGAAACCTCGCCTTCGATATCACAGAAAACGAATTGGCTGGTTTTTTCAATCCTCATCAGGTTCGTGGTTTACTCCATCAAGCTCTGCAATACACAACGTACACATAGGCCAAGTCCATCAAAATAATCAAAGACCGCGATGACAAACCCAAGGGTTTTGGTTACGTCGAATTCGCAGAACTGGATGCCTTGAAAGATGCATTGACAAGGACAGGATCTGTTTGTTATCCCAGTTCTTCTGAATAAATACTTTGGTTGACGCCTTTATCAGAGTCTATCAGGTCGTACTATTCGAGTGAGCGTTGCCGAGCCCCGTGAGTGTTTGTCAGATCTTCATTCAAAGGTAGACTCAGTCCCGCGTTAGCGAAGGAAAGGCCTGGCTTTGGTGGTGCTATCTTGGAGGATGATTCCAAATTTTCTGGGAGCTGGCGTAGGGATGGCCCCCTTCCGTCTTTTGGAGATTCTCGTGAGTCTTCACGACGTCGCTTTGACGGGCAGCCGGGAGAACGCCCACTACCGCTACCGAGTGTTTCTGACGAAGTCAGTGACTGGAGATCATCACGGCTGATATCAAAAGTGGTTGAGCCGGAGGCGCCATCGGCTCGTCGGAGGGGCTCAGGTTTCTCCATTACGGAGGGCCAGGCTGGCACTGCGGATAAAGAAGAACACTGGACCATAGGGAGCAAATTTAAGCCCTCATCGCCTGAAGAGTCTGCGCATGGCAAGTTTGGTAGCGTAAAGGGTAAACATGAGTCCGTTCATGCACGGGATTCCCTTGATGAAGGTGACTGGCGCGCGCGGAGAGCCCCAAGTGGCACTTCCCGTGAGTATCCGTGTCAATATTTTGACAATGCTTCGTTGCAGCTGATTTGCTCCCACACAGCAACCAATTCCACTCCCCCAACTCCTCAAATTAACCGCAAAAAGCTTGAATTACTGCCTCGTTCTTCCACGGGTTCCACGAGTCCATCCCCCTTATCATCCCCAAAGTTAGCTTCCAATGCTCCGAGACCTAATCCATTTGGTGCTGCAAAGTTAGTTCATCCCCATAAATCGAGGAACATTGTTCTAATGTGTTGCAGACCAGTAGATATGTCTACAAAGGATCGTGAATTTTCTGCCCGCTTGGAGCTCGCCAAGGACCGGACTCCCCAGCACTCAATGTCTCGCACAAACTCTCGGCAAGCTACTGAACGAGGACCCTCGCATCCGACTAAAGCCGCATCGACTTCCCCCTCCACTGCCCCTGCCTCGGGGTCCTCCGCCGCGCTTACTACTTCTACTGTCAGGCCGTTATTCAGTTTCGCGAATGCAGCCGGCGCAAAAACAACTGTTGTCGAAAGGACGGATGGTCAGGAAGTTACAGAGGATATAGCTTCAGAGGTCCCCGGTGTTACTGATCAGGGGGTCGAGATGTCTGCCTAGACACTTCTATTGCGAACCTTATGGTCCTTAACATAGATGGGTGTGAGTTCTGATTGCAGGATGTCGCAAGTTCAAGGAGTACAAGGCAGTACTTCATATTAGACTACGACAAACGTCCTTGACTACTGCCGGTGGTGTAACTCTGGATCGACGAATTTCATGCGTCCACGACCTATAACAAGGCAATGGGGAGATATTAAGTATTGCATGCCGAAAGAACATCCAATCAGTATACCTTTGAAGCGGACACCTTGTGTTGAATTTGAGTTCTCGTATATTTGCTGGATGCGCTCCAGCCCGTTGCGTTTAGCTTTTGCCATTCGCTCTTGTTCTTCACGTTCCAGACGCGCATCATATTCTTCCTCTGTCTCTTGTGGAATAATGTTTGCCTCCGACATTTGAGATTCATCGCGCTGGGGTTCTGGTTTGGAAATCCGCATTTTCGACTTCTTCCTGCGACGCTCGCCGTTTGCACTACGTGATCGGGAGCGCTCCCGACTATCATGGCGCTTGCGATTTTTGGCATTTTCTCCTGCGTAAAACCGAATGGGACACGATGCGGTTGGTTGAAACAAATGGTAAACATACGGTTTGTTTGTGCCACCGCCGGCTTTGGCTTCCTCAGTTCGAGCTCGCCGCAATTTGATATTACCATCGGTGTTTGCGGTCGATCCTTGGCATCTACGGGTACTTGCGCTAACCTCTTTACCACATCTTCATAACCCCTGATCACCTTTCCAAAGACAACGTGTTTACCTGATAAGTTCTTTAGTACATGAGGACAAACCGGCATAAAGAGCTAACCGTTTAAATGGGGGCAGTCTCGTAGGGTAATGAAAAATTGTGATCCGTTGGTATCAGGCCCCCTATTAGCCATGCACAATAGTCTAGAATAATTCAAAAATGAGATTACATTCGACAATGATGCTCGAGACACACCCTTCCGAGTCGAGGGGCCGAGAAAGATCTTCGTCAGGAAAGTGGCCCCCATAGATAGATTCCCCTCCGGTTCCATTATGCTTCGTAAAGTCTGGTAATGGTGAGGAGCGAGAAGACGACTGTCACAGCTAAAGACAAACCTCCTCCTTGAATCATAAAATTCTCGATAGACCGGTGGATAATACTATTCTTGTAATATAGTGGACGCTCTGAGACAACCGATAACCCCCTCTCCCCTGTACATAGTGCGCGGAAACTGCGATCTCCTCAGTTCTAATCCATCTCGGGAAGTGAGTTGAACAACTTACTTTTCTGCAGTCGTTGGGACTGTATCGCTGAATAGTTCGAAGATGACTCTAGAACAATGTAAGTGAGCGTATCTCACATGCTGGCTGTAGAGATATCATACCTTCCCGCAGACTCAGAATCGATGGAAAGGTCAAAGAAGACACGTGGACGAGGCATACTTCATACTATGAGACCGTTTGAACCGTCAACATTCAGAATCAGACTTTACCGAGGATGCATCATGTGATGCATGTCAGCTTATTACATAATATTACATAATAACGTGTCAACGTGTCACATTGAGTCAGTACTTTCAAAGATCCGGTGCTTGAGCGAGTGGGAACCGTGCTCACCTTGAATTACTAGTAGGCTAGTAGTTGCAAGTGTCAATCTTTGCCATGGGGACCCTTCAATGAGCGACCTTTCAATGAGTTTTTTTTGAGCTAATCTGTAAACAACTCCAAAACGCTACATATCGATAGTTTGCGGGAGGCTGGAGCTCAGGTCAATTTGGTCAAAGTTATCGCGTCTTGTTTTACCCCCCTTCGTTGATATGCCTATTAGGAATCTACTAGTAGCATCACGGGCCCACATTCGTACATGACACTGCTTACAGTTCTTGCACAATCCTTCCCACACCTAGCTGCCCTTCTTCATTCATTCTCCCATCCAATATTCGTCCATCTAAATCATCAGTGTCGCGCGACATGAGACATTATGACGTTGTTGTCCTTGGTGGTGGGTACATCTGCTGCTTTGTACGTCGGTGACAAGCTACAACCTTCTGGATTAGCCGGTGGGGTAGGGAAATCAGCTTTAACAGTGCGATTCGTGCAAGATGTCTTTCTCGAGAACTATGACCCAACGATAGAAGGTAGCTCTTGCCGTAGTCCGCCAATCTTACATCTCCACTAACCACTAGCATAGAAGCTTACAGACGTATAGTCGACGTCGATGGCGTCAAGGCTTCGGTGAGCTCGCGTGTGTTCTACCCCAACCAGATCCGGCCACCCATGGGAATCTTGTTCTTATACTTATCGCCCAGCTCGAAGTGCTGGATACCGCAGGGGCCGAACAATTTATTTCACTTAAAGAACTCTACATCAAGGTAGAAAATCTTTTCGTTGAAGTAGCACGTTACTCATGGGTATATTTCATGATTTGTTAGTCCGGCCAGGGCTTTGTTTTGGTTTTTAGGTATTACCTTTGTTCTCTCTTTTATTGTGGCACTTATCTGTCCCCCAAGTCTTACGCAAGAAAGAAGCCTCCGTGAGGTGGATAATCTCCGCCAGCAAATCTATCGTGTAAAGGGTGGTGACACTGTAACTCACTCTTCCACCTTGGCGCTGTAATCGAGATACTGAACTTGATGATATGTAGACCGTTCCTATCGTCGTCGTCGGCACCAAGTTAGACTTAGTCGTTGAACGGGAGGTTTCTCGAAATACGATTCAGTCCCTGGTGGAGCGGTGGAGTATTCCTTTCTACGAGACGTCCGCCAAACGTAACTGGCACGTCTTCGATGTGTTTCAAGGCCTTGTGAAGCAAATGCTCGCGCGGTATCCTGACGACCCTTCATGCAAGAAACCGACCCGGTTTCGCAAACCATGCACGGTTATGTGAGGTCATCTTTTCATCCTGTTTGTATATCACTCAATACTTGCGTGTCCTGCGCCATCTTACTATGTCTGGAAAGGTAGTATCAATGTACCAACCATCTCATGTATGATTCGCAATTATTATGCCCAGACCCTACGTGGCAGTGCCCAAAGTGCAGCATTGAACGTATTACATAACAATTCTGATTATATAATTTATTTGTATATATTTGTCCGTTTTTCTTCAAGTGGCTCGCTGTCAGACTTGACTCGTACCACGACTCATCAGTGTTGTTTCTGCATCCACCTCAGCTTTGCCACTTCTCTAGAGTCAATTGAAAAATGGTGCGTCGCAAAATTTGCTTTGGTGACTGTCTCACTTATTTTTGGGACCCTCAGAGTCACAGTAATGGTTACGGTGGTGGTTATGGCGGCGGTTACGGTGGTGGGTATAGTGGAGGATACAACAATCATAGTGGGAATTGGGGGGGACACGACGATCGGATGGGTAATTTAGGAGGTGGTTTACGCTCTATCGACTGGTCCTCGCAGAAGCTGGAACGCTTCGAGAAGAACTTCTACGTGGAAGATAAACGGATTTCAGCTCTCAGTGAGCGAGAGATTGAAGAGTTCAGACGAAGCAAAGACATCAAGGTAAGAGTACATTTCAAGGTCTTGAAGTGTTTTGTCGATTGTTTTTCAAGGTTCAAGGGCGTGGTGTCCCAAGACCAGTACGCGCCTTCGACGAAGCTGGTTTCCCAGAGTACATCTTGTCTTCCATTCATGCTCAAGGCTTCACCACCCCAACGCCAATTCAGTGCCAAGCATGGCCAATGGCTTTAAGCGGCAGGGATGTCGTTGCAATTGCCCAGACTGGAAGTGGAAAGACGATCTCCTTTGCTCTTCCAGCCATGCTCCACATCAACGCGTGAGTATACGTTATCGGGTTGTCGACTTTCGCTTATCCATGTAGTCAACCTTTGTTAGCCCCTGGCGATGGGCCCATCGCCCTTGTGTTGGCTCCCACTCGTGAACTTGCAGTGCAAATCCAACAAGAATGCACAAAGTTTGGGTAAGTAATATAATAATAGTTGTGTCCGATTCACATCATGAAAATTACTGTAGGTCGAGTTCGCGCATCCGCAACACTGCCATCTACGGAGGGGCTCCCAAGGGGCCTCAGATTCGTGATTTGCAACGTGGGGTCGAGGTCGTAATTGCGACTCCTGGTCGTCTTATCGACATGCTTGAAACACAGAAGACGAATCTTCGGCGCGTCACCTATCTAGTGATGGACGAGGCCGATCGCATGCTTGATATGGGTTTCGAGCCTCAGATCAGGAAGATTGTTTCTCAAATCCGCCCAGATCGTCAAACCCTCATGTTCAGCGCGACGTGGCCAAAAGATGTGCAAAAGTTGGCAAATGTATAAGCTCGTTTTTAATAAGTGTTGCGTGTTGGTAACGAAATGATTTTTGCAGGACTTCTTGAAGGATATGATCCAAGTCAACATCGGTTCCATGGAGTTAACCGCCAACCACAACATCCAGCAAATCGTCGAGGTTTGCAGCGATTTCGAGAAGCGCGCGAAACTGATCAAGCACCTGGATCAAATCAGTTCTGAAAATGCCAAAGTCCTGATTTTCGTAGGGACCAAAAGAGTTGCCGATGACATCACGAAATATTTGAGGCAAGATGGCTGGCCCGCTTTGGCAATACATGGAGACAAAGAACAGTGAGTCGTGTTCGCTATCTTGCTTAGGATCAAGCCGACATTTTTTAGGCGCGAGCGTGATTGGGTTCTTGGGGAATTTAAAGCAGGTCGTTCCCCAATTTTGATCGCCACGGATGTTGCTTCGCGTGGTCTAGGTACGTTTCTTTTCTTCCACAAGCGCTCCGATCGGGACTACGCGCGTGTGAACGCGGGCAACTGCAAGGTTTGGCAGGATTTTTCCAACTTGCTGCTCGTCATTACCACCCACAGGACATACAGAAGCGCTTGTATCCTTTTTGTTGTTTATTTATTGATGTTGTATGTGCTTCATGTCCATTCGATTGGTTTTCCGTCGTCGCCTTCCTCGTTCCATGACTTGATCCTCCGGTCCGTACCAAGATGTGAAGGATGTTGGCTACGTCATCGTAAGTTCCTTGTTCATCGCCCATTACATCACTAACTGTTTGGCAGAACTATGATTTTCCAAACAATTGCGAAGATTATATCCACCGTATTGGCCGCACAGGGGTAGGTCATATCTTGTATCTGTTTTCTCCATAGCTAACGCATCGTTAGCGTGCGGGTATGAAGGGCACATCGTACACATATTTCACCACCGACAATTCAAAGTCTGCTCGGGAGCTCATTGGCATTTTGCGAGAAGCGAAGGCCCATGTACCCCCTCAGTTAGAGGAGATGGCAATGTACAGTGGGGGGGGTGGTCGAAGTCTGTACTGTTTCATTGAAGCTGTTCATTGTATTGAACTTATTCATATAGGCCGTTATGGTGGTAGCCGTGGACGAGGTGGCGGCGGTGGCGGCGGTTCACGATATGGAGGTGGGGGACATGATAACCATGCTAACGGTAATGGAAGAGACCGGTGGTGAAACTACGGTGGGCATTCCTTCCGCTTGCATTGATAGCATAGATTGTTGCTGCAGTGGTGTATACCATTTGTAGATGTTCTTGTTTAATTGCCTTCCTTGCAAGGTTTCTCCTGTGATCATAATTTATGCCCTGCTTTCAGTACGCGAGAACTGCCGTCCGCGCCGGCAGAAACTATTGTAGCCAGCGCATTGCGACCCATGTCGCTGATTATTAATCCGAACAGTTTCCACAAGTGATCCCTCCACAACCCTCCGTGTGCATGCAAGCGGTCCCATGAGAGTGCGCTATGAACATCAGAGCCTGGCAACTTCCAAAATATGTTCTAGTAGACAATCAATCTTAGATACGAGATGTACACATTTCACTGATTCAATTAAGTATACGTCACGGAGTGAATATGCTTTCAGACGTGCTTCCTTGCCTCCACAGTGTTCTCCGCTCTTGCCGTTTCAACGATGAATTTCGACTATATATTGTTGCGGGACGCATAAATGCCAGGCTTTGCCAGGCGATCCTTCGGAACGAGGCAAATCGGACAAGGAAAATTGCTTCGCAGGCCATGGATGAGGACCATAACACATCTGTGAGACACAAAAGGCATGCGCATAGAAAACAACATGTAAAATGAACGTACTGCTCCTTGTAGTCGCCAGAGAGGATCAGAAGGATGGGGAAAAGGAGCCGCACAATGTTGTCTAAGCCTTTGAACCAAAAATCCGTTTTCGAGTACTTGATTAGAGACTCCACGAATACAAGGAAAGATGAATGCCAGACTGCATTCTTGAAATTGACAAACGCGGGTTTATGTTTGTCTTTTTGTGTCTCCTTCACCTGTCAGACGAGTTAGTCCCAACCGTCACACAAATTTAAAGACCATGGAGAAACAAACGATAGGGAGCCACCCAACAATACGATCACCGCCAAGCCTGTTGCCGTTTCGAATATCCACTGGTAAATTCGCAAGTCGCGCGACGACTGGGTAGCCTTTCGCCGTGCCAAACGTCGATAACCTGGTCTTGTCTGAGTATAAAATGAACGCGAGAGGCTTTCCCTGAGGATCGAAGATGGCTCAGTAGATCAATTGCCCAGTCCCGTAAGGGACGGGAGTATACATTGAATTGATGTACTTCCTTTCGATACGGGACAGATATGACGGTACATTCAACTACATCATATGAGTTACTCAATGTGTATACTAATTAATCATAACCAGCTTACGGGCGTGAAACGATGAGAAGCTCCACTCCATGTCTCATTGACTTCCTTGTGACTTGTAAGCATGAAAGATTCCTTGCCATCCACAGCATGGTGTATGAGACTAATCAGCCAGTTAGTCTCATCCTTGCTCAACGCAGCATGCAGTGCCAATTCCGCAGTCTCGAAATCGAGGCAAGAACGAAATGGTTCCCATGGTTGACGATCACGAGTAGTGAAAGGTTTATTAGAAGCCTGGTTTTGCTGACAGTCCGAGAACTGATGGACTTCTTGAGCATGGCCACTACGAGGGTGATACTCCACCTTGATGTCATCTTTCTCATTATCATGGGGAGGCTCCTCGTCTGCCAGTGAGGGAACATTAAGATCAGAATATATCAAATGTCCATTCGCTTCAAGTTACCAGGTAGATCAACGTCCAGAATGTTGTGATCAGGTACTGAATCATTGTAATCACGTTCATGTACAGCTGAAACAACAAGATGAACTTGAATGGAGACTCATCAGTACCAGCAGCTAGATTGATGTACAGGTTTGTTCAGAATGCGAAGTATCTGCGATGTTATTAGATTGGTTCAAATTGCTCTGGATCAGTCCACGTTGTGCTGCACAAACTTGAAAATGTTATCTACATTGGCAAGTACAAGATTATCGCACTCACCAAGCTTCTGAGCCTTTCGTATTTTCTTTGCCAGCTCCCTGTCCTCCTGTTGCTCCCGCAACGCTTTTTTACATGCACGCTCATGTGTTACAAGCCCTCGCCGACCAAATGCCTCGTTGCAGGTCGAGCAACGAACTTTCTTGTCGACTACCTTCGGCATTTGACATATAAAACAGTATATTTATATACAGACAAATCAGATGGATTGGGGAATGACGGGAGAATTCAGGCGCTATACATGTAACGGCTGCGATCGGTCGGAATGACATTGAAAGTCCGCAGCTCTGATAGCAACGACAATCGCAATTGGAAGGCAATCGGCATTTCCACGTGATTGCCATTGCCGCTTATTGCAACGGCCCAAACAAACTTCCGACATGTTTCATGCATGAAGATGCTATACATCATGAGATACTCAACTATGCTACCATTCAGCAGTCCATGTACCATCTAACTGTACACCAGTCTCTCTACTCCCGATCCCTAAATATTTTTTCTATAGCTGCACTGGAATACGACTTGGGGCGCTCAAGTGCTGAACAAGTGGATCGATTAGTGGCATGTAGAAGAAGATAGGGGAAACCAGCACTTACATGCGCCGAGGGCCCGATCCCAGATAAGCTGCGCTGCTACACCAAATGCCCTTGATACTCCAAATAACACAGTGTAAAACTGCATTTGAGTTAAACCATAGTGAGTTAGTAGCACACCCGAGTGAGCATCAACATTTGGCCATGGATTCTTGGCTTTACCAGCCTGCAAAGATGGTCAGTCACAACATAGACAGTGGAATGAAAGAATGACAAACTTGTAGAAGGATGTCGGGTACAATATTGTAAACCTGCCCAACCAATCTAAACAGGGGATCATGAGGTAAATGTTTTAAAGCAAATTCGCGCTGTGCAGTGTAGCGAGGATCCGTCTTGCGCAATACAGCATGTCCGTAGCCCGGTACAACTTGCCCACTTTTCAGTGTCGACCATACATATTCGTTCACGGCCTCGTCACTAGCATTCTCGCCAATCTTTTCCTGCATCTTGCGCAACCATATTAACACTTCCTGGTTGGCGAGACCATGCAGAGGCCCAGCAAGACCATTGAGAGAAGCACCAAATGCTAAGAATGGATCCGAAAGAGCAGAACCGACCAGCTTCCCAGTATGGGCAGAGACATTACCACCCTCGTGATCACTACAGAACGCGTTAAAAAAGACAACTAGCAGAGACTTTGAACCCTACCTGTGGATGCTAATGTAGAGACGAAGAAGCTCCACGAAGGCCTCGTTTTCACCAAAGCCGAGGAGTGTGGCAAGGTTGTGTGAGTAATCTTTATGAGGGTCGATAGCAGGGAGCTTGCCATCGCTGAAAACATTGCGATAAATCCGTCCCGCAATGTTGGGAAGCTTGGCGATGCTGAAATCGAAGATGAGCATAGAAAAACGAGACCGGGTATGAATAACACACAGATCCATTGCATCCTCGAAGGTGGGTCCCCAATACTCCCTCTTAGAAACGCCATCCTGGTATGCTTTAGCGAAGGCCGAATCGTGATTGAGCTGAAAACACTTGAATTTTAATCCCCACGAGGAGAGGACAACTTACCGCTGTAACGGCCAGACTAAACTGGCTCATTGGGTGCAATGTAGGAGGGCATCGATCCAGGATTTCTTCCACGAACTCGGGGATAGCAGCACGGGCTGCCCAGTCTCGAGATAGGTCAGCGACCTGCTCCTGCGTTGGGATTTCACCAGTGACAAGAAGCCAGAAGAGGGCTTCAGGCAAAGGCTCAGAGCCACCAGGAGCTTTGGGGAGAAGTTTCTGGCACTCGGGAATAGACTTGCCACGGAAGCGGATTCCTTCCTCTGTCACACATTTTATTAGTGTCGACATTTGGGTCTCTCGGACAATACCACTCACCTGCATCAAGGACAGACCCATCCCAGATCAATGCAGGTAAGCCACGCATGCCTCTGGAAAGAGGCAGGTTAAATGATTGCAAGCCTAGGAGTGCTGAAAACATGCCCATAAAGCTGATCTACCAGGACAGGACCGAATGACTTTTTGCCATGTTGGGCACGTATTCGCTTGACCTACGCTAATTTAGAACGAAGAAAGAACCATCAACAGAAGAGCCATACATGTTCTATTTCTGCAGGGATTAGCTCGGCGAGCCGTTCTTTCAGCGTCGACTGTTTTGGAACTGTTGACGAAAACCGGGCCGAAGCAATGCCTGCGCGTGCAAACGGAGAACGTGACTAATGATACGGAATGAGTCGTCAATGTTACCGAGACTAAGGGAATGTAAGACATACAGCCTGAACGATGGAGCGAAGAGATGCAGCCATAGGATTGTAGAGAGGATGGATCGAGAAAGAAAGAGACGGAAGCGGGTAAAAATTGTCGAGGGAAATACCGGAACATTAATATACCATGATGTAATGGCACGTGGGAACCTGTACTCGTACTGGTTCAGGCTGTGGTCTGAAGATCTGACTGATCAGCGCTAGTGGCCCTCCATTCGCGTTCTCCGATCCTATGGCTAAACGAAAAAGACCTTCTGATCAACCTCTCTCTCTCCTACCCCAGGTAAGCTCTTTCCCCATCCCATTCCATTTTCTCACCTCTTTTCCACTAGAAAAAGCACTACCGTCAACGTGCACATGCTAATCCATTCTCTGATCACACCCTCGATTACCCTTCCTCACCCGACATGATCGACTGGAGTGAACACTACCCGGCGTTCTCAGCCTCTGGAAAGAGCCCAGAGTTCGCCGACATTGGGTGTGGCTTCGGCGGCCTTCTTGTTGCGCTTTCACCTCTTTTTCCAGACACGTTGATGCTTGGTGCGTTTTCCCGTGCATGTCATGTTACGCGATCTTATCACAGTAGGTATGGAAATCCGTGTCCAAGTCACACAATATGTTCAAGACCGTATCGCCGCTTTGCGCGCAACCTCCGCGGGCCCCGGCCAGTGCACATCGTCATCCACTGCTCCAGCTCCGTATCAAAATGTGTCTGTCGTCCGCGCTAACGCCATGAAATTCCTTCCGAATTTCTTCTCTAAACATTCCTTGTCCGCTCTCTTCTTCTTATTTCCAGATCCGCATTTCAAGGCCCGCAAGCACAAGGCTCGCATTATTTCCCCTACCCTCCTCGCAGAATACGCTTATGTACTTCGGCCCGGAGGCATCATATACACAATAACCGATGTGTACGATCTACACAAATGGATGAAAACACATATAGAGACGTTTCCATTATTCGAGAGCGTCACTGAGCACGAGCTAAGGCAACAAGGCCATGGTCCAATATTGGACGCCGTATATCACAGCACCGAAGAAGGAAGGAAGGTTGAGAGAAATGGCGGCGAAAAGTGGCTTGCGTGTTTCAGACGCAAGGACGTGTCCAGAATGTAACTAGTAGTCGTAATAGGGGAATCACATCACTCTAACTCTTCCATTTCAACCTCCTTTGTGTGGTCTGTCTTTTCTCCGCTGCCGATTGCAGCAACAAGGGATTGTGTTCTTTTGGCCAGTGCAGCTCTCATTTCGTCGTGAAGGACTTTGCTACTATCGACAGCCAGCCGGAAGATTTCTTCGAATCGATCGAGGTGTAACCTGGTGTCCATTGTCACGAGCGTTACACGCCCTGTGCGAGGCATAACGGCAACAGAGATATGGGGTACGTCGTTTTCTTCCAGCGTGTTTAGGTCTAATAACGGGAAGGTCGAATGCACTCCGCCAGAGATCGCACAAACGAAGTCGAACAACGCTATACCCGCGGCCGCAAGGGCTAAGGTAGCCCCGTTGAGACAAGCCGGAAGTAAGCCTCCATCTTGGTGGATGACTTGGATGAAGATGTCAATTTGGGACCTCGGGTAGAGATGTGCTTGCACGACAGGCTCAAATGTCGATTTTACGATTGACGCGAGTTCAAGCATTCGTCTGACCCAGGTAATGCTCAGCATATGATGACGCAACAATCTCCATGTGCAGAGCAAAGCTAATTCCAATCAAACATTTACTCACTTGTCCCCTCTAGCACGCTTCCTGCGTTCGCCAGTACTGAAGGCTGCGATATGAACGTCAACGGTGATGTTGGCACGATCGTGAATAGTCTGAGATCGCATTTTTGCTTCTCGTGGACCAAGTACAGAAACCAGCACTTCAGTTAGGCCATGACGCATGGTGACGGACGCGTCGGCGGAGCCTTGTAATGAGAAGTCGATATCGATCTCTCTCAGCTCGTATTGTTTTCGTCCATCCGATCTGAGACCGCCATCGTTGAGGATTTCTATCCTTGAAGCCTGAAAATATACATATATAAGTAAACCTGCATCTCGAAATAACAGGTGAACCTTTACCATCAAGCTGTGGAGAGATAGTCTGGTGACCAGCCCGTCTAAAAGAGGCACATGCTATGGCACGCCGTCCGGCAGATTGGTCATGCGCAGGGGTCGATTGCCGGTAGGCGAGCCGAAAAATTCGGCAGGGGTAGCCTGTCGGAACCCAGGGGATGCTCCCAAGGGGTAGATTACTAAAGCATGCGTCGTACATACAGATATGCTACTGTTACTCATAATGCTACTAGTATTTGCTGTGAGGTGTGCTCTAATTTACCCAAAAAGACTGGACTGAATCTCAATACCTGTTTCCTCTTTATGCCATTTCAAGGCTGGTTTGTTAATTACCTTCTTCAAGACTTCTTACATGAATGTGTATTTGAACACGCTATGATATGTATTTGCTAGTATGCTGTGTATTTGAACGTTATCATAGGGTGTACATGAGACAGTAGTCAATTGTAAAGCGAGATGGTTAGGTATAGAAGAGCATCTGAGCATCTCCAAACTTGAAGGACTCTTATGACAAATTCTGCTGTGGGTAGACGAGCCATATGAGGGACTGGTCCTGGGCTGTGCACCTCACAGTGTGGTGGTAAGTATTATTGGTGAGATGAAAGATGTGAGGCAGGAGTGGGTCTTACCTTATGATGAGGGACCGGTCCTGGGCTGTGCGCTTCATGCGGTAGTAGGCATTATTGGCCAGTTGAAAGATGTGGGGTGGGAGTGAGGCCTTGCTCTCAGCTGTGTCCTGATACTCTGCAGTGTATTTTTGGAGAATTGAGTTGGCATTTGAAGTGATGTATTTATGTGGATTGACAGCAATGAGAGCAGGGGATCCAATACTGGTGCATCAGGAAAAACAGAATTACGTGGTAGCGCACACCATAATTATGTTGGTAATATCGGCACATGTCATACTCATGGACTTGCTGTCAGCTACACTGGCTACCGATGGCTACCATTGTCGCATGTCCGTATGATATCGCATATATAGGCAAGCAATTATTACAGTATACTAACCGAATACTAAGTATCTTGATATGCGTGCTACCGACACTACCATCATAGTTTGCC
>JBBPQT010000091.1:0-34096 GCA_038092715.1 Boletus smithii | reverse complement strand
CTCGGCAAGCGACTTTTGAAAGTACTTTTTGGCAGAGGCAAGGTCGTCCTTTTGCGAATAAGCCGAGCCGATACGTCCGAGAGCTTTTGCGAGAAGCTTGTAATCCACGCGGTACTGTAACGTACATCAGCACAACGAACTCTGCAATCCTCGAGGGTGAGAATAACGGGTGCTTACGCTTCGTCCTTCATCGACTGCCTTGTCGCACGTGTCGATACACTTGTCATACTCTCCTTGTTCAAAGTATACAGCACCAAGGTTGGTAAGGAAGGTGATGTCCTTTGGCCAGAGATCCCAGGCCTTTGAGAATTCAGAGGCTGCCTCATCGAATCGTCGTTGCTTGTAGTACTCGGAACCTTTTTCTTTTGCAGCGAGCGCATCAGCCTTGGCTTTCGCCTCTTCTGTATCTTCCTCTGACATCTCGACATCCTCCTTTTCCGGTTCGGGTGCGGGTGGTGGTGGAGGCTTTTTGGAGGTGGAAGATGAGGGGGTCGACTGAGCACGAGGAGGGGATGGGGGAGGAGATGGAGCGGAGGTCCTCTGAAGACCGGGGGGGAGATCGTCCGATCCCTCCTCGCGGGAGAAGCCTTGAAGGTCGATACCCATTGCAACACCAAGGACGTCGATCATTCTTGGATCCGAGCCCAGAGCCCTAGACAGACATCAGCGCCAAGGTGAAAGATGAATATCCATACAGTCTTACGATTCTGCGAGCTTGGGATTTTGTTGCATCAGTTGGAGCTACATTGAAGGCGATTGATTTAAGATGGTTCACTAATCATTTCAATGAGGCTGCATACCTTCTGGACGAATGCAGGATCCGCAAGATGCTTTTGTGTGCGGGGGTTTGTTGCAAGCTTCCCGATGAGATTGGGATCTTGGAATAGCTTTCCGAGTCCCAACTCGGGCGCTGTACCAGCATCCTTGGCTTGACAGTTGTCAGTGTTTGACCAGGGCCAAAGTAAGGTGCTGTAAGCGGACCTTGTGCATCCTTCACTTCCTGAAGACCCTTGCGAAGCGCGGGGCTGTCTTCGTACTGGGTACCCTTCTCGTAGGCAGCAATAGCTTCACCATATCGGCGAGCTCCGTGCAAGGCAGCACCCTTCCTCGTATAGCCCTTTCCCCATGTTGGATTGAGAGTGACGCACTAGAAGATACCGTTTAGTAGATGGCACCGATGGAACGGAAATAACTGACCTGTTCAGCATCTTCGAGTGCCGCGTTCCACAACTTCTTGCCAGTCTTTGCCGCACTCCGGTTGGAGTATAGGACGTGATTGGAGGGGTCGATGGCTATAGCGGCTGTAAAGAGCTCGATGGCCTTGTCATAGTCCTTGGCTGTGAATGCTTTGTTGCCCTGATCTTTGAGTGTGTTTGCCTATATGACGATGATCACAAGGTGATATAAAGCGGTGAAGCGAGTGAACTTACATCGGCCATGTGTGCGTGGATATCTGTACTCGTAGTACCAACTGCGGAGTATATGTAGTCTCCTGTTAACTTTATACCTCTCCGCTTTTGCTCAACAGCGGAACCTTCTCGAAACTTCGCGCAAAGATCGCGGCTTGTTGATGCACATCTGTCAGAATAGTTCTGCCATCGTACGCGGCTTTGATTATTAGTCTGAACTATGGCATGACGTCCTTGCCAGTATTACCAGCACGTCCTAGGCCTCAGGGTTCAAGTTCAAGTTGGCTGGCAACAAGTACGTGATCCTCTTCCGAGGCTGTGGTACTTCCATCGCTTAGACCTCATCATGAATATCGATTGTGCGTGCAGCCTCCAGCATATTCTATCCATGATGGCTGATCAAATTGATCACTAGGACACCTCAGGAGAAGTTCAGTACTACCATTTGTCTTGAAGTCTGCAGGTCCTTTCGGTGTACCTGGTCAAATGTTATGAGCGCTACCCGGTGTACGGTAGTGGCACGGGCCTCGCCACGATCAGAATTCAGGGACATCCTTGGGGAGTAAAGTGGGCTTGCATGCTCAATGCATGCATGTTAACCTCTCTCTTCTGCTCAGAGACATGTTTGCCCCTCATCCCAACCGCCACCGAGACAGCTATGCAACAACTGACTTCGAGTCGGTCAACTTCAAGCCAAAACAAACTACGGGTCCCGAATTTTATGACCGGAGCAATCTTTCTCGCAAGGTTGGCCTCGTGGGCGTCGGTCTTGCTGCACTATTCGGTTGTCTCTGCATCCTCGAGGGCTTCATGATATTTCTATCAAAAAATACAATATCTTCTGGCGTTGTGGTGGTTTCTCTCAGGAACAGCTGGGAGAAGGAGCTTCTTTGTCTTGGGCTCAACTTGATGGTTACAGCTTGCACAGAGGCAACCGGTTTTGTCCACGGGATTGCTTTGCGCTCCGCCCTGGCGTCCCAGCGACGGCTACGCTTTAACACCAACCTTCGTCTGCTTTCAGCTGGGAGCGGCTGCTTTAACCCGAACGGCACGTTGTGTAATATCGTGATGGCGATCCTTTTGATCGTGTCCTACAGCTCAAGTCTGCTCGTGACCCTATCGGTCGACATGGACTCATCAAGTGGTGTTACCAATGCTGGATTCGCAATCTGCGTTAGCGAAGTCCCGCTCATAGTTTTGGGCGTCGCCCTCCTATTACAAGCGGTTATCGCCCTAGCTAGTGTTCGGTCTGCCGACATCTTGACGTGGAGCTCTTCGCCATTCGATATAACTGCCGCTCTTGTCCATCACGCTCAGATTCTTCCAGAATCGGGACAGTGTATGCATGGGGTTAGCGATGCCGGGCGACGAGGGCCAGTGACCCCATCCGCCAAACAGTCGTCTGCGTGGGGCGCACACCAAAGTATTAGAAGGGTTACTATGACGCTTTGGGTGCTTGTGGTCATCTGCATCGTCTGGGGCATCATCATCGTACATCTCTCGGATCGCAGCATGTCGCATGCTTTGAGATCGTGGTCCTTCTTCCCGCGAGCACAGTCCCACGTCATCGCGTATTCCATTCCCCTCACGGGTGGAGTGTACTGGTACTGGGTTTTGTACTACGTCAACATGGCGGCAATACAAGGGCCTTTAACGTTGGCGCTCCATTGCTCTGAGCTGGTCGTCAATGTTATTCGGGACGAGAAGGTGTGGAGAAAAGCGACGACGAAGAAGGGTACCACGATTTCATCGCACCCTTTGGCTCTCGTCTTTGGGAGCCCACTAAATGTTGGGTTGCTTGTATCGAAGCCTCTGCTGCGTAAGTCACACCGCGTCTGACCGTCTGTTTCTTTTGTTTGATCATGATTACAGATTGGATGCTTGGGCTTGCCATCAGTTTAGCGGGGACAGCAGAGAACGGATACCTGACAGCCATCGCCGTGAGCATGTGGCCGTTCCAGGTCGGTATCCTTGACTACGCTCATTGGGCCATGCGCTCATGTCGTTCGGTTTTCAGATTCTCAATTACTCTGGGGCACTATTGATTTTCTCACTCACGCTCACCGTGATTGTTTTGTACCGGCCAAAGGGGCCCCAGCCTGCTGCATATGGACACGTTCAGACGCTCGCTAATTTGATAGACGAGTGGTCACCTACGATGTGGTGGGGACATAGACACGGTGGGCATCCGTTTTGTCATGCCGGTGAGTGTCATTTTCGCGTCTCGTTCGCGTTGTGGGATGCTGACGATTCCCTAGGAACGAGTGATAGCCGTCTTCCCAAAGTGGACATGAACGCGTTGTATGCATGAGATGAATTTAGTTCAGTACGCTGCATGTATATATTTCCATGGCATGGTCACACTTTCATCCGTTTCAGGGGTTTCCATGAGACCTATTTGCTATGTCTGTTAGCGGTTCGAGCAGTTTTTGTTACCGCCCTCGATCGTGATCGAGCCAGAAGCTCAGTTTACCCGATGGTGTGGTGGATTACCGCAGATGTAAACTTTGCTCCCACCAAGCGACTCGGGTCATGGATGATATCGAACGTGCGTGCTTGCACTGGTATTAAATGGTGGCTACAACCTGACGCGATATACCGACTGCTCGCGCACGTGAACATTGCTGAGTCCTAGATCATACAACCATCGTCGACGATCACAAACGTATCACCCACTTGCTCTTTCTCCCACATTCTTGAAATTTCCGGACTAGGCCGGATCTTGAGGCGTCGAAGTCACTGATCGGGCTTTAATCTGCCTTTCCTCCAGTGGGTGTACTCCGAGATAGTCGTGGTAGATTCGAGCACGCCGGACGTACGTTCAAAGTTGGTAGCAAGTCCGAGACCGCCCCCTAAGAGAGTAGATCTGAGTGGGGCGGCGGCGGCGGCGACGGCGATGAGATCTCGTGCACTTGCCGTGCAAGACTCGGAGTATGGACACGGGATAATGAAAGGATTGCCATTCTCGGATGGCTGAAACGCCGTCCGACGGCGTGGTCGAACGCTACGCACGACAGTTGCATAACGACCTCGAAGCCATTCAAAGATCGAGGGCGGTTATCGGTGGCCATCATTTCCGTCACGACGCACGGCTCATCTCCGTCGAAAGCGAGCGCGGGACCGGAAATCGCTCAACTTGTTTTCTGCTTTTCTTTTTCTAAAACAGCCGAATCAGGCACCGGCGATTGCCGACAAGGTGAGGTCGGACGGTACCGACGTCACGTGATAACAAACAAGGTTAGGGTTTGAAATAAATAAATAAAACGCACAACGTCTTGTCGGGGCTCGATCCGAATGGACATCAATCATCATGCCAGACGACTCCACCAACGCCGACCCTTCCGCCGCCTCCGCCTCCTCCTCCGCTCCCCGTACAAAACAACAACACCGCGCTACAACTTCTTCAGCAACTGTACGCTCACGAACTTCACCTCCACCAGGCGACCATGATCCACGTCCCCCAACTAAACGTGCCCGCAAAGCCATAAACTGTGAGCCTTGCAGAAACAGCAAGCTCAAGTGCGACAGGTATACCCTCCCCCCCTCCCCCCCTCCGACTCTTTCCTCACCTCTTCCAGAAACCGTCCCTGCTCCAGCTGTGTCCTCCGAGGTCCGTCTCTCCCTCCTCCCCTCTCCCCCTCCTTACCCCCGTTCAGGCACCATTGCGCTTTGCTACCAGGATGCCAAAGGTCACGAATCCGACCTCCACCTCCGCGACGACCAGTCAGTCTTCTTGTCCTCTTCTCCCCCTCCCCGCTTACCCCCTAATCACAGTAATGCCAGCAGAGTCGACCCCATGCAAGAACTCACCCGTCTCAAACACTCTGTCTCCCTCCTCGAAACCTACATCCTCGCAAACCACCGTCCAGGTGCTCCCCTTCCTTCCCATCTCAAACACCCCCTCGAAAATCCTGCGGTCCCCCCCGCTCCAAAGAAGGAACCCATAGAGACAGATATCCTTGAAAAAGACAACGCCCCCGGCATGCTTGGCAGCCATGGCCACGGCGGCTTCTACACCGGCGCCACCTCTGCCGTCACTCATCTCACTTTGGTACTTGCCTTCCCCTCCCCCCCCCTCCCCTCCTAATACCTCCCCCCAGAACTCGAGGCAGTCCGACGATAGCGACCGCCAACCCAGCCATGACGCCCACCCTGACGAAATCGTGACGACAAACGAATACGACAGAGATCTCCTCGGCCTTCTTCCTTCCCTTGAGATCATAGACGGCCTCGTTTCCTACTACTTTGAATACTGCAACTGGATTTATCGCCACGTTAACCAACACGCCTTTTTAAACGCGTGGTCCCGCTATAAAACTGGCGCCAATGCTGACCGTATCGTCCTCGCCACCGTCTGCATGATCATGGCCATCGCCGTACACTACCTCCCACCAGGTGACCGCCTCGTGGCCCAATTGGGCGACACCCTCGAAGAAATTTGTCGTAAATTTTACGACGTCATGCGCTCCGCCCTCGACCGTCACAGAGCTGAGTACAAGACTTACAGCCTCGAACTCGTCGAGTGCTTGCTCATTCGCTGCCATTACCTCACCCTCGTTAAAACCGACGGCGAGGAAATCTGGACTGTCCGCGGAGAGCTTGTCAGCATCAGTATGGCAATGGGCTTGCACCGTGACCCTTTGAAATGGAGAATGTCTAAAGAACTTGCCGAGAGAAGGCGGTGGACTTGGTGGCACATCGTCCTCCTTGAAAGGTCCGTCTCTCTTCTTCTCCTCTCACTCCTCACCCACCTTCTCTGCAGGTGGCAGGCATTCATGTTTGGTCGGCCGATTTCTATTGCTTCACATCATTTCGATACCCAACTTCCAGAACCAGGCGACCATGTATATCACCCCGACGAGCCGCGTATTTATATTCCCAACCTCCATCTCTTCCGTCTAGCCTATATCCTTGGTGATATCATGGATAGTGCAGTATCCATGCGTCCAGTTGCGTACGAGACCGTCCAAGCTCATGACCGCGCTTTGACCCAATGGATGGACACTCTCCCACCTGAGCTCGACCTCGACGAATTCAGGGTAGCACGCAGTCTCGCCAGTCCCAACATCATCACCCGCCGCCTCGGCGTACAGAGCGTGATCATCCGCACGAGCTACTACCATATTCGTTTTACCCTTCACCGGCCATACGCGTCCGCACCCTCACTCAAGGTCGGCGATAAGCACCACTCGTCCTTAAAAGACAAGCACGCCAAGAGCGAGCGCCATGCCCTCTCGCTGGACATCGCCGTTGGTGCTGCTGACAAGCTGATTACGCTTGTGGGTCAAGCCCGCCCAGATTTCCTCGCGAATGCATCATTGGCAGTTCCAGGCCATATGAACTGGGGCCCATTCCACGTATTCAGCTCCGCTATGTTTTTCTCGTTCCAACTGATTTCAAACCCCGACCAGCCTGGTGCATCATTATTCCGTGCAAATATCCAGAAGGCGTTGACGACTCTGGAACTTAGTCGGGGTACACCGGTCCCTGATAAAGCACTCGACATTCTCCACGCACTCGCGCCTTTGTACAGTCAGGACTTTGCAAATGAAGACGTGCAGGAGCGAGAGCGCATGAAAAGCCGTGTGCTGAGCCTTGTCAAAACGCTCGCATTCCCGTACCACGATTCTCCAAAGTATCCCAGGGTGAACGCGGTTGATTCACCCAATGCGCCGGGATACATGAGTTCGCCTGCCACTGGCAACTCGGGGAGTCCACCAGGAGGTAACGTCCAGTCCCGAGGTTCAGCGGATTACGGAACGGGGTCCAGCAAGACGACAAATACTTCTTCCTCCTCGCTCGTCGGATATGCAACTGTTCAGACGTCCCCCGTCCAGTCGATACCAACGCAAGGGATTGTCCCCGGGCCGTCCAGCGCGTCTCCCCTGGCGTATTCTGTCCCTGTAACCCAACCTTCACAATCCCAGTCGCAGTTGTATCCCGACGCGTCTAGGTCAACTTATACCGTAGAACCCTCCCGTCACGCTTATGGTGACACGGTTCGTCCCCCTGCAACAGTGTCCGGCAATCCTTACCCAGATACGCGCACAACTACTTCTTATCCCGACCCATACCCGTCCCGGCCCTCCTCCTACTCCGACTCCGCGTCCTCGCGTAATTTTGTCGACCCGACACGCCAGTCATATTCTGACCCATCACGGCAACCCTACATGTCGGGTGACCCCGCTCTTGGTCGATACCCTTACTCTTATCCGACGCCAACGGAAGAGGAAACGATGTGGGGCGCCTCTCTTAGTCAAGCCGAGTGGGCTCGATTTCTTGACGTTATGCAACATCCACGACACACGGGCGATCGCCATTGATATCGACCTCCCGAGACGACATTTGACTTGGATTATGTAAAAAGACAGGATGGAATCTCTGTTTTTGGTTTGTTGGCTCCTCTCCCCCCAATTTCCCTTGAGTTGCCAGTGCGCTTCCTCGTACGTATTTGTGGTGGTGCACGGCATATTCTCTTTGCCTGCCACCCCATCGCTCTTAATAATACCCTTTTATCTATATCCCTCTGTCACCCAAACTATCCGCATATCCACATTCTACTGTTTCCTGTCGTCTGTATATATATATTCGAACTGCTTTGACCTCACTGCTATATTACCACGCTGTATTGTATCGATAAGCGCATTGCGAAACCTACTTTGACTGTGAGTGTGAAGTAACTTCTCTTTCACAGAACTTGCCAAAAAAAATGTACATATCTGTGATCCTGCCGGCACGCCGTCCAAGGAAAAAACACACGTTATTTTACCTCATATGGGCCGCACATTCGTAATTATGAAACGCAGACTCAATGGAAAACTAGATAAGCAGGATTGATTGAGGGCGTGCGCCCCAAACCGCGTCAGGCGACAATGCTGAGCATTTCTCAACCCAAAAAAAAAATACAGATATCACTGAGAAAGCCTGCTTATTTTTTGCATCCGCTTGACGCGATTGCTAATCTCCGTCTGGAGCGTCCGTCGGAGCATCTGCCCACGGGGCCCCAAGTCGTCCTGTGCGGCCGCCGCGACGAGTACTTGGTCGATGAGCGTGTAAGGAAGCCAAGTCGCGCACGACGTTTTCGGCTGTGTGCGTGAGAGTGCAGCGTCCGCCTGTGGGGGAACAAGGTATATTTAAGGATTTAGCGGTATGTTGTATGACGGAATCGAGGAACCTTGTCTGACCTTTTGAACGAGTGAGAGTGTGTGTTCCAGAGCGCTCTCGAGAATGTCGAACCGGAGACTGATTCGGATGAGGTACTCGTGATGGTGGTCCTGGAAAGGGGAAGGGGAAGGGGAAGGGAAAAGGAAAACAGGTCCGCATGACCGGCAACGGCATTCAACTGGGAGGGGGACTGACCTCGAGTGTGTGTATGAGCCATGGAGGAGGGGGCGAGGACCTGTCATGTGATAGAATAGCCTCCAACACTGCTTTGTTGTACCGATAATCCGTATCCGCACCGTCATGGCGTTCTAGAGCAAGTTTGAGGTACCGCCACCCTCGATCAGCGGGTGCTCCAGGCCACGAAGAAATATTATCCGTCAGAAGCCAATCAGCTGTGTCTTGCCTGTGGCAGGTGTCAGTATGGCAAGGGACTCACTTGACGAGCGTCACCTACAAAACTCCGTCTGGGATTCTGGATAGCCTTATGCACTGTACCGCAAGTGCAGCGAAAAGTTCACTCATATCCACATCGAGTGCACGGGCCGTTGTTATCGCGAGTTCGAATTGATTAGCCTGTCCTAGCCGTAGGATTACGAGGGATGGCGACAACAGAGCGTCTACGACGTAAATAGTCAGCCGTTCACCCTTGATTAATTTAATCATCGCTATATATTTTATTCACCTGGAGCAGTAAGCAGTGTTGAGTCACGTCGAATGAGGCGCAGCCTTGCAGATAACAACGTGTATTCGAAGCGAAGGTCTTCGAGGTCTACAATCTCTGAATCAGTACCGGTGGTCGAAAGCGGCAAGTTTTGTGCCAATTTCCGTCGTTTACGGGACTATCGTCACAAGATTAGCAAAATGAGATGGTCACATGAAGATCGGCATTCACCTCGAAGTCCTTGACGTTTGAAGCAGGCAGTTGGACAACAACCCATGCATTCTTTGGTTCCAGAAGGGACAACGAGTTAATCGCGAGCAAATAAGACTCCAGTTGGTCCTCCATCAACGAATTAACGTCAGTAGGTTTGCCGGAGATTTCCTGCAGTTTACGTGCGCGTTGATACATAGTTCGAGCGGCTGAGAGATCGAGGGTTCAGATTCAGTGACTTGTATGAACAGCAAGAAAACTGAAAATTACCACTCCGATGGTCCCCTCTTCGTGTATACCACGTGTATAGGATTCGGGAGTAAAAGGGGCGAGCACGAGGATCGGTGTTGCGCGCTTTAAATGCAAGGGCATCGTCTACTTCGGAAGCAAAACCAGCAAAATCCAGAGAAACCAGCATTTCGATGGCACCTTCTTCACACATTTGATATACGAGCTGGGAGATACAATCACGTTTCCTATACAAATTTTGCGTTAAGAAAATCCTGTGTGGGTACGTGTGAAAAGGCCGTCTTACACGCTATCAAATGGTGCTGCGACGATCGATGAATATGCCTCTTCCCAGGAGGAAAGATCTATGTATCCCCGAGTGAGGCCATACCATATATCCGCTGTGTCAGCATCTGGGGGGGTGACTGATAAGGCAAGACGGAGAAATGAAACCTCGTGCTGTGTCAGGCCATTTGACCTAAAGAGTGTAGCCACTTCGAGATAGAACGAGAAATCCGAGTCATATAGAGCCTTTGCAGGCAGAATGGATGATAATGCCTCGGCGTCCTCAAACGAAAGGCCACTGTCAGGGCCTGGGAAATCTCATATAAGAAATAGCATACGAAATAATTTTGAAACGTACCAAAACTTGCAGCGACCTTTTCCATTATGCTGGCTGCGTCATCCGCACGTCCGAGTGCAATGTAGAGTTGCGCAGTGACAAAGACAACACCAGGAGTTCGCGGCAGCCATGCAAGCATGTCTCGGGCAATATCAGGATATCCCAAACTGCGAAGGCTGTCACAGAACTGCACTTCGAAGAGGGTGGCGTGCGCGGGGGAAGTGGACTGAAGGAGACCAGTGGCATCTAGAAATTGGTGTGCTGAACCAGGCAGTTCATTGCATTCACCTGAATGGGCTATCAGACGGTGCACAAGGGAAGATGTCGGCGCAAAGTGAGAGTGATTCCTTGATACTTGCATGTTGCTCATGCGCGCAATCACATCGTCGGTATTTGTGGCATCTGACGGCCTAGGATCTTGGGCGTGGTCCGCCACTGGTTGACGTGCAGCGCAACGCAACATAGCGAGGCCTCGGAAAACGGCAAATACTTCTTCTATCAAGGATTGGTCCCACTCTCTCAGATCATCAGCGAGGAGGAAGAGAAGAGTCATCAAAGCGATACAGATGTCATAGCGAGCATGCACTGAAGTGGAAACATAGGCTGCCGACAGGGCAACCCGCCACTCAGACCGCGTAGGAGGAAGGAGTAGCTCAACTTCATCCTCTTCTCGCTTGACTTGCGGATCGAAGCCAGCAACGAGATCCAGAATGATTCGGATATCCTTGTCGAGATCTTCGGCATCTTGCAATTTTGAAATGATCCAGTTCTGGGTGCCATCATCAAGGCATTCCTTGAAGTCCAACCGTTGCGCCTGGTCGCCTAAGATGTCCACAATAGAAAAGGCGATTTCCTGATGTAGAACGTCGACAACCCTGGTCTCCACACTGCGGAGAAGCTCCGGTCCGATTTTGTCGCACAGGGTCCATGCAATGTCGAGAACAGAAAAATGGGAGTCCACAGCGAGGGAGTCGCTGAGGTGTCTATGGATAGCAATTGGAAGATCCTCCTTTGCAAGAGTGTTGATTCGCTCTCTTTCGACGACGAGGGCACCTTCGCTACTCTGGCCAACGCAAAGAGCGAGCGGCCACCGCGCACTGCGCTCCACCTCACGACAGCGAGCTATGAATCCCTCCCAATCTCGCTTGAGTGCACTCCAATACCGGTCGTGCTGCATTGCGCCGGTATGCGGGTCTTGTACAAGAGAGACGGTACAACCCACTACTGCAGCAATGTTCTCGACCACAGTTGCATACGATGTCGTGAGCTCTGGGACGGGAGGGCCAGGGAGGGAGAGACATGCATCTATGTATTGCTCAAGGGCAGTGCGGATGGTCAGCGGGGAGAACAAGCCTGGTCGAAGGATTGCTTCCATGAATTTCTCTGTGAGCGAACCAGGGGAGCAAAGAAGTTCTTCAAGGTACGCAGGAGTCAAGTCTGCCCCTTCCCCATGACTGGATGTTGTCCACGTTGTGTTATCGGAAGCATCCAGGTTCCCTAAGACTAAGGGTTTTCTCTCCATCATTGAGCCGCCTTGACGTTCCCATAACACGCACAACATGCCGTCGTTAATTATGAAGTCTTGCAAGAGACAGTGAGCACTAGCGGCGGAACAGTCAATGCTTCCAAGTTCCCGCAGTTGATCGGCCGTCGAGTCAAAGATCTGGAAATATCCACCGGAATGGGGGTCGGTAAACGTTGGTGTGAACGCGATGGCGAACGTGCTTTCATCATTGGTACCACCGGAGCAAATGCAAAGGAGATTCCGTGCTTCGGCATCTAAAGGCTCTGATATAGTCGCACCGGACAAAGTTGGTTGGCCAGTTGCTCGACTTGGAATGGTCTTGGAGGCGACACAACCACTTTTTGCGGTCCAAAGGCGGAGGACACGATCCCGGGACAGAGTCCAGGTGTGAGTGAGATCAGTGGGTTGAGGAAGACTCGCTACGGAAAGTATCTCTGATGTTGCGTTTGCACCATGCTGAAGCCCAGGGATATAAGAAGCGAAGGCACCAAAGAAAGATTTTGGCTGGCTGAGAGCCTCCGTCCAAAGATCTACGAGTGGAGACTAAGTACACATGCGAATTGCAATCAAGAGCACACACCATCACATGTATCGTCACCGATCCGCTCCGACTCTATACGAAGAAGCGACCCATTCTTGAACCCAATTGTTATACAGTGAATGCCCTGCACATGGACGATACCCCTAGAGAAATCGGCGACACTCTTGATGATGTACTCTCTGCACCAATTTGCAGCTGCCTGATCGTGCCAGAGGAGGTTTGGATTTGCGGCTGGTAACACCAAGCGGTAAAGAGAGCCTGTGACTGTGACCACCAGCAAATGGAGTTCTTGCTCTGCAGCTGCAAGGATGACGGGCGCGGAGAGAACAGGAACGGGGAAGACAAAACGAATTGGAGGAGCTTGTGTCGACAATGAGATGAGCTCCACGATCAAACCGCCATGAAGAACGCGTAAGAGGATGGATCCAACATGCTGTAAATGCACAACTGACGCGAAAGACGCGTGTTCGGGATGTAAATCTACATCGGCGGTTGGTGTAGGAGTGGCAAGATTTCGACGGGAAGACTGTAGGACGACTGAGGGTGCATTTGCGGAGGGAAAGAGTGAGGAAAGCTGGGTAGCGAGCAGGATGGAACCCGTAGTCATTGCGGGACTGGACTAAGAGGCTGGTAGCAAATCGCTTTGGCCAACACAAGACGCACTCTGAGTCCTGCCTTTTCGGGAATACCCCGATGACTTGTAACAAACAAAACAGGACCGTCGGGATCAAAATCAAGGATTATCTACCGTTTGTGCAAAGACTAGTCCCAACTGTAAACACCGGGGGAACAAGAGGTTTACATCGTGGCAAGGATATATCGAAAAGCAAACTAGCCAGTCCGAGAATCAATGGCAGCAGGACTTCTTATTGGCCATTCACACAAGTCGACTCGACTCTCGAACCGGGCACGTTCATAAACCTTGAAAGGCGAAACGTGATGGGATAATTTCACCGAGCTAGGATGGACGATAAATTGAATGCGGAAGCGTTCGCAATGTCGCTGAGTATCACACGGACATGACATCCAGCACATCCAAATAATTTGGTGACCAACCTATAAATGTACGTTCACTTCCTGGAATCGTTTTGCAAGCGGTACCGGCGTGGTGCTGTGGTGTCTAGGCTCGAGTATCACATGAATACACACTGCCTTGGTCGTAAAGCACAATGTCCCCCGCCCAAGGGAACTTGAAGATCCCGCCGCTGAAGTGTGCCGCCGCTCATCAGAGATGGAGAACACCGAGGAACCCTATAAACATTCAGGCAAAAAAATTCCGATTGGAGGTAGCTGCACCTCGCGATATGAGCATGCTTGGCGACCCCAAGATTTCAAGAACCCAATTTGAGGAGAGCTCAATGGCACAAACAAATGATAATGACCGCGTGCACAGATCATATTACATGCCCGTAGGGATCGACAATTTCAAACGGATGGGTCGGAACTTCCGCACCTGGATTCTGAACACTTATGAGCAAAGAAGGCTAAATCGAATTGGACATGAGTACAGAATCTACCCGTTGGATCCACCTACCACATCCGCTTGTGGAATGAAGGGAAACACGCTCTTGCTGCATTCAACACATTTGGTACTCGAGAGAATCGACGGGCAGGAGTCAGACCCTGGCCAGCGCGCGACGCCATGGCAAAGTATACCAACACAGGGCCCATCTGCATGGTGATAAGCCAGAAGCTTGGGCGGTGGCCGCAATCGAGGGCCAGGATCGCAGGGAGAGGCGAACTGTGCGCAGAAACGGAGAGTTTGACGACCCCAAAACTGTCAGATGCGGCCGACAGGAACGCGCCTCGTGAAAGGGCTGAAACCTGACGGGCGTGTCAGCGGTACTACTCGGTTTATGTCAACGGTTTCGCAATCGTTTTGTCGAGGTTTACTTACAAATGTCTTTGTAGCGAGCACGAAATGATGTTGCTGTGCTTCCCCGATTCAGTGAGATGAACTTCATGGACATAGCTCTGACAAATTGATCTACATCCATTTCGTCCCCCAGTTCGGATCCTAACTTTCTGGCACGCTCCCCGTCACTGATGGCCGACATCCTTCCGCTTTTAATGTCTCTACACCTCCGCTCTTTTGGAAGTCCAGCTCACAGCATGTCCTCAGTCTTCCTACTTGGCACTACCCTGCACATGAAATTGCTAGCTGGTGCAGTATCTACCACTCTACCGCGCACTAGCTCGCGATGGCCAGAGGTGCGTGCCGGGTCTTGTGATCGGTTGCACCTCGTGATCCACTACCTTGGTCTTCTCCTTAGTCCTTCGGACATCACCCTGACCTCGTTTCAGGACATATATAAGGGCCCTCTGTTTGCTCCGTTATCCCAAAAGTATCGTTCAGATTCCAAGTCCACAGCTAACTACTTTATTCCCTGCCTACTCACCTACTTTTATCGCGTACTCGTCTTCTCGTCCTAATTTGACATGGACCAGCTAACATCGTTCGAGGCTCTCCTCTTTCCATCTGATGGTCGGAACCCACACATGGTTGCGCTCATGACGAGCCCGATGTCGATGCCCGACCCTCATGCTCCCCACAGCACCCAACCTCCTCGAATGCCACACCCAGAGGTCTACATGGACTACATCGCAGAGGGCCTTGGTCCGCGTGCATGGCATTATCATGTAAGTGGAACAGAGTCGATCACTCGGTTAGACGCCACTGACGACTACTATCCTAAAGCTTGTCGAAGCGCTTGACGGAATGAATAAAAAGTTTGCTCAACCTTACGTCGTTTTCTATCCCGTCGTCTCGCGTGACGGAATGCCCTTCCCTATCAACAAATGCATCCGAGAAATTCAAGGGAGGGCTTTTCGAGAGGCAACCGCATGGCGCGGAAATGTTATTATTGCAAAGTATCGAGAGAGTCCGTTCTCCTCTATGGTTAACGGATCGATTGCCGATTTCCCGATCCTAAGAAATTACTTCATGACACACGGGGCGCCTCATCAGGCAAGTTAGACTGCGCCGGCAATGTTAGCACTCCTTAAACTCATGGTTTGTGCTTGGCAGGCTTGAGGCAAATGTAAAAATCCTCCACTTCCCGTCAAGGCACCCCATATGAATGGCACATTCTTCAAGCTTCAGGCCTTAGGGACCATGTTTATATGACCATTTATGAAACGTTATGAACGAAGCCCTCGGGCAGGTAAAATCTAATGCCTGGTTATGACATACTCCATGTTTCTCTTGCATGTCCATCATCAATTTATCATAGCACCTATAATTTCAATTATAGTAGCTTTGCTTTTAATCTACAGTTCCTGATGCTCTGGTTCGGCATTCGTCGAGGGACCGGGCTGGACCCAAGGTTTGCCACCGTCATCTGAACCCTTGATTGGGTGCGTGGGCTGCTCCTTCTTGGGATTGCAGTGCTCCGGGATAGGGCTCTGAGGGTCGATGGGAGGATGAAGGACCTTCCCCACCTTGAAATATGCCTTGTGGTCCGCAAAGAATTTCTTCCAATGTTCCACGCCCTATCATAAATCACCTATGAGGACTGTTACTAGACCAATACAGCGAGAACTCACCCTGAGCTCTTGCTCGGACAATCCTCGCAAGTCGTGTGTACGGTGCGTCGCGAAGCACCCGGTTCCAAAAGATCTTGCCGCATCTACACCAGCCCTACACAGCCCACCAGTCAAAATACCGCGGAATAAGACAGCACGACGATGCATACATGCTGTAGTATGAACCCCCAGGGCCGTAAGTTCGTCTGTTACTCGAGACGTCATAGACATTCCCGTCAATCTTCACGTCATTCACCTCTTCGATGAGTATCCTCCGCCAATGGGATGACAAAGTGGAGATCTTACCGCGATGTATATGGGCTTGTTTGCGTCCGTCCCGTCAAAGGTGGCGAGGTAAGACTCCGAAAATAGGCGGCCGCTGGATTGCTATGTAGTAGCAAAGTTAAGTTATAGCGACAACGCGAGGGAGGATGGAGTGCGCTCACCGGCCAATACGTCTTTAGCCTTGCCCATTTGCCATCATACTCCCACAGGAAGCTGCCAGTGAAGAACTTTCCGGCCAGAGTAATTATGAGCAGAAGGTAGATAATGAACTTGAGGAGGCCAAGGAGGCCGACTTCTTCTTCAGCGGTTGGATCTCGTTCTTCCGGACCAACCTGTTCTCCTTGCGCAAGCTTCTCTTCGCGCTCCTTCCTGCGCCCCAGCCAGGCTTGGTGCAGCTTCTCTTGTTCGAGTTTGTATTCGTGGTAACTAGTGTGTGATTGAACACAGGCAAAGCTACTAGCAGCCACTGTACGTACGCTAGGAAGGGTTGGTTCGCGGCCTTCTTGGACACCATCCTGTTGGGATCCCCAGG
The DNA here is from genome assembly GCA_038092715.1 of Boletus smithii. Lineage (NCBI taxonomy): Eukaryota > Fungi > Basidiomycota > Agaricomycetes > Boletales > Boletaceae > Boletus > Boletus smithii. The sequence goes on along the minus strand of JBBPQT010000091.1, from coordinate 17,394 downwards.
GTCTGGCACCATTTCTTCGGCTGGCTGTGACTTTGTAGCTTTGCCGCTCGGATTCCAGATCCAGGACATCTTCAACGAAGGTTTGATACTAGGAGTGAACAGGTCCAGGAATAGCCAGAACACATCTCGTGACTTGAAATTGATGGCACAGCTGCATACTTATTTAATCACACAAACCAGTCATTTCACGGCAAATTTTCTACACAAATGATAAGAAAGCTGAGATACGATTCAGACACCATGCTATAGGACACTGACACCATGGATTAAGAGTGCACCTGTGCAAAAGGCAGTAGGTATGCATATAATTATAAGGTAGATTGTACACCGCCATGGGATGAGGATGTGGGCAGGAGGCGGGAATAGTGTTAAGTATGACGGGAAAGCCCAGGAAACTGTACTGAATGCATCATGCCAAGGAAACGGTGAAGATTACTACTGGTGCGAAGGTATGAAGGCGAGCCCTAGGCCAAGGAAGAAATGCAAAGTAACAACAAATTGGGTAATGAACGGATACCAAACCCAGTGCGACGAAGAATGCGAGGATATCGTATCTTGGGGTAATAGTAAAGTCTGCTGACGACAAACGAGGATAAAAAAGACCGTGCTTTCATATTCATGAAGTCGTGGAGGAGCCAGGAAGCTGGAGCTGCCTCTGTTCTCGTTCGGTGGCTCTCGCGGAAACGGTAATGTACGCGCCACCAGTCTCTTCACTCCCTAGGCCAGGTGGAGCAGGAGGGCTTGTCAGAAACTGGATGTCCTCGGATGCATCACCTCCAAGCCATTGCTTAGCTTCAATGAAGCGCTCAGTTGTGATAAACTGGACGACACAACTATGAATGTGTTTCTGTGGTGAATACACAGAATGGCGTACCTTGGGTAACGAATCCATCGCCATCAAGCGGAGTACGTGGGTTTGAATGCGGGAATATAACTTGATGAGCATCTGTAGCTGGGTCGCATTAAAGGCAATAGCTTGACTGGCATCAACCTGCCCGTCAAAGGCTTTGCCGTTCAAGTTGGTCATCACCTCGCTCAAGTAACTAGCAAGATCGAGTCTCAGGCCATGATCGATGTTGAGCTCGTTCTGACTTGACGGAGCGAGATACTTGTTATAGATCTGAAAAGCCGTCTGGATGAGTGATCCGTGATGTGTCTCCATTGCTGCTTGGCCAGGCGTTCCTTTCCCTGCACGAACTGCAGGGACGGTCGCCTGGGCACTTGATGTGATACTGAACTTGCGCTTGAAATCCTCGACATCCATCCAGAAAGCAAGGTTCTCCTCGCAGAAATTCGCTTTGAGGAATTCGCGGAAGAGGGCTCGGTACGACGGCTCTTCAAGAATTTGGTTCAGGCGATCGGTGTTGCTCTTGACGCTCGCCTTTGCCTCCTTTGCCTCCTTTGACTCGTTATAAACGTTGTTGAGCTTCTCGGCCATGGAAATCCGGCGATGAATCTTAGCGTCTGCAGCGCTGACGGTGGCCTCTGGTCCCAATTTACCTCCACTCTCGATGGTGCTGCCTTCTAATGAAGAGCGTTCGTGTAGATTGGTCACAGAGCTGTGAGGCGAGAATGAGTGCTCCTCCCACTGGGCGACTCGTCTTCCTTCATCAGTTATTCTATAGATAGCCTTCGCTGTGCATCGGAATTCTCCGTGTTGCTTGAAAATGGTGATAAGGGGAATTGTAGGGCTAAGACAACACTGGTGGACAGAACTCACACTAACGGGAGAATTACCAGCAGGAGCAGAACCTCGAACGGTGAAAATGATGGCAGAGTCGTTATTCTTCCTCTTGTCGCTAACCAAAGTGATGAGACCAAAGCGGACAAACTGCGCTGCCATCTCCGCAGCTTCCTCTCTGCCCACGACGGAGGTAAAATCGCAGAGCCACTCGAGCGCAGAGACAGCGGCGAAACAAAATTTGTGTACGACTGTTGCTTTGGCCAAAAGCGGTTGTGCCTTTTCTTGGACGTCCATGAGCTGCACACCTTTAGACCGTTCGTGGTACTCTTGAAAAGCGTCCTGTGGTGCGGTAGAATTTTGAGGAGGGTAGTTGGGCTGGCGTCCGACGAAGCGACGAAAGAGAGCAGTTATTACGGACTGGGTGACGATGATCTCGTCATCAGCTGTGCGACGCTCAAGGTGAAGTAATTTGATACAAATAGGCTGCGAGGCGAATACAGGCTGTAGATGATCGGAATTGATGCCATTTTTCGAGATGAAACGCTCGAGGACGTGGAGACCCTTTGGCGTGAGGACATACGTGCCACGATCCTTGAACAAATTTGACCCCTGATCAGCGGCGTTTTCGATTAGACGAGCGTCCATGAAATGTTGGCACATCGCCTTTGCCATCTCGCGGGTCATGGAGAAGGTGGTCGTTGTAGTGGTCGTCACTATTCGTGATTTGTCTCTTGGGTCCGGCCCACGGTTGGACTGGGAGAATTTCAAGGAAGCCAAGTTCTGAGCTGCCTCGTCGCTAGAGAAGAGGGTGAGAAGAAGGGGGGAAGAAGGGGGAAAGGAATGGGCTGACGTGGAGAAAGAATTCGGGAATGTGCGGAAATATTGTTTGTGGGTCGTCAATTGAAGGGATACAATGAGAGTCGCAAACAGATCGAGGGTGTCCTGGGGAATGAGATGTTGGTGCGGGAATGAAGGGGAGTGGAGGAAGATACCTTGAGGTAGGGTCTCCCGCGCTTGGTGGTCTTCATCATATGAGAAGAACTTGCTTGTGGATAATCTGGGCGATCGGACGACATAATGAAAAAAAAGGAAGGGAGACAGGAAAGGTTAATGGATGTAAGGAATTACAAGGATTAAGAGGGATGAAGAAATGAAGAGGAGGAGGAGAAGGGAAGGGACGAGGAAGACGGACGTTGATGGCGGGGCGCAGAGGAGAGAGTGGTTCGGTAGCGTGGAAATGTCCGGTCACCAACTAATTATTTATTATTATTCACTTGGGGGTTTTTTTTGCCGTAACTGCCGGCCGCCCCGCCACAGCCAGCCAGTTCGTACTTGGCTCAAAAAGACGTCGTCCTCGAGAGTCTGTTTCCTTGACTCACGGGTTGCTATGTAGGCGTATGATTCAGTTCATCATTAAAGCCAAGGGTCCACTTTGACGCTCGTTCACGGTGTTGACAACTGACAACGCTGTCACATCGATCATCCTTGACAGTCACCGCCGTCCAGCTGAGCCCTCATATCATCTTCATACATCGATTATCACCTGCAACGTCATCACCACAAACTCCCCGCGAACTTGCCGCGTTCTCCCATCCGTCACCGTGCTACAGCTTAGTACCGGATTGTGTTTGTCCCATGTCATTGTCAATGTGTCACTGTCACACTGTGGCTGAGTCCGATATCCACACTCATCCTTCCCACGCATACCTCCGCCGTGACCAGAGCATGCAAAGACTCGAAGTTCTCCCACGCCATGTCCCGTGTGCTTTGCCGGCCCTTGCGCCGTACACGGAGTCGTGCTGGAATTTTCCCTGTCATGCCACCCGGCGCCGCAGTCGCCGATCGCGACGCGTCGGTGAAGAATTATATTATCCCTGCCCGGATCAGGCACATTTTTGTAAGTTATCCAATTGTTTGCCCTGCCACAAGTCAGCCGCAGCTTACAACTACATAATCGACTCAAACGTGCAGGAAATAATAAAAGCCGTCGTGTATGTCTGCAGGTTTGTTTCACTTGAATTCAAAACATTCTTGTTCTTGTAGTATGAACCACGATGCATGAGCATGTCGCATCAATACCATAGTGTGATTGGCGTGGCCATATGCATCGAGCTAGCTTGGTCGCCATTGTTCTCAGGCGGTGGCAATGCACCGTCGTGTCAGAAACTAAACGTACCTTGCAACCTTGTGTTTCGACCCAACTTCGAGGCGTCGTAATCTCAAGATCCTTCGTCTCTTCAGAAATTTCGCACCACTGATGAATTCCACCAACATTAACGTGAGTCGCCGCTGCACAGACGGTACCCCAGTCACAACAAAAGTTGTTCAGGATCCCACAGCAGTCAAGGCCCTTCTTGACCAATTGAGAGCTTCTCAAGCGTGGCAAAACACGCTCAGCTCAACTTCGTCGCATATCGGTCCAGAACATCATAGAGAGGTCCGTGAATCACCCTCAAGCACGTTGGAAGATGTACAAGGCGAATCGAGCGCTCAATCGTCTGATACCGTTTCACCACCTTCCGTAGCTTCTTTGCTTTCGCAGTTGAGGACATCGGAATGGACATCCATTGCCATCCACACGCCGCCAGTGTCAAACACACGCACAACTCCGAATGAATCGCCTCGAGACATCCCTCGGCCATCACAGGAACTGCCACCCACCCAGTCAGAGCACCGGACTCCGCGGCCCGTTGCAGCAACGTCCTCCACGCGTGTGCAGGACATCCGTTCCCTATCATTCCAACAGGCGCTACCGCATCTGACACAACTTGCTAGTGATCCGGGGTTCCTTACTGCCGTTTCTCGCGTACGGTTCATCCATCATCCATATTCCCACAAATGATTCAAGTGGCACCTAGTTGCGGCAAGAACAAAACGAACTCGAACAGCAGTTGTGGGAAGAACGACAGGCTATACATAAGAAACACGAGGAAAAGGTCAAAGTTGCTCGTACCAAGTATGTATGTAAAGTTTTCGTGGTCTCATCATTCATTTTCCGTTTCATGGTAGAGCTACATTGATTGGCGCAGGGTTATCAAAGCATGAGGCTGAAGTTCGATGCTAGACACCTTGTCAATAACGAGCCTGCCTGACCAATTGTTGACACAGATGATGAACGACGCATACCGTAAGGATCTACAGAGATTCGACAGGGAACGGGTGTTGCTTGCTTGGGATGCTCTCATTCAAAAGCAACAAGCGGCACTGGAAACCCTCGGAGTCCCGGCCATGTTCGCAACGACTTCCCAGGCTGATTGTCAGGTAAGCATGCGATGCATACTGTCATTGTGACTCGACACAAAGGGTGCATTCTTGCCGTAACAGAAGCAGCGAAGGGTAGTCCAAGTTTTGGAAGGACTGTAGGGTAAAGCTATGAACCATTTCATGTGTAAGCACCTCCCGGATATCTGAGCTTGACATTATCAGCTCTGGCTGTTAGCTTTGCCAGCCGTATCCCCGGAAGTTCGCAGCGGGCCCTGGACGGCGGAGACAACGAGAAACTTCCAGAAGCACCTTTGTGGCGTGATCCGAGTCGCTACTGTCGCAAGTGCGGTCGATCGATCATAAGCTTGAGGCGATTAAATTACCAGTGAAATGTACTCTTTCAAGTTTTGCATGATTGACCTACGTTCTTGAATCGAGATAGGCGCCACAGTGCGGCTTGTTTCAACGCTGGCTCTCAAGTTTCAACGGGGTCGTAGTAGTACGATTTACAGCGTTCGGCTCTCGTCTCGAACTCGCCGTGCGGCGTAGTCATTCATTACGAGATCGGTGCCAAAAGATATTGCTTCTTTTCCATTAATGTGGTCCTTGTCGCTCACGGTCTAACGTCAATCAGGGTTCTTGCTGACAAGGACGAGAAATGCGATTGTTGAATTAACAAACGCTCGCTGGCCTCCTCATCCTGCAACCTTCGCGCAGGACGGTAGCGGATTCGTAACCGGGCTTTTACGAGCATGTCCGTCCCTAATGCGGACCAAATCCGTACGATCTTGTCAATTTTGTCAGGCAACCTCGGCTACGTGAGCAAAAATGATTCCATCAGGGCTACCAAACCGCGGGCGCGGTAAGGTGTTACATATCTATATTCATCTATATACATAAAATTCATGTGGGCGTCTTCTTGCACTGTCTGGGTTGTTTCGCTGTACATGCGCCTACGCTCAATATGCCTTTCGTCCACTTACCGTCCTACGACGACTACGTGTCGATCTGGTACACCACAAACTCGACGTATGGCAACGTAGGAAGCTTTTACCCAGAGAAGCCGACAGTCGTTATATTGCACCCAACCTTCCTCGACTCCAGCTGGCTCAGCAAGCACTTTGAGGACCCAAGACTGTCTTCAGAGTACAATCTGATTGCCTTTGACCAACGCACACAAGGTCGTTCACGGTCTCGACCAACCGCATTACACGACTGTTATGTAGATGCTGCCGACCTTGCGACGGCGATGCAAGTACGTCTTCTGTTATGGCAGACTGTGTTCCTCCCGCACTAACTTGATGAATAGGCACTCTTTTTACCCCCCGCCCATTTCCTTGCTTTCGAGTGTATATCTGTTAATTCTGTCCTCAGGCTAACTGCGCTGTGTGTACATCCACGTCGTGTCAAGCCTCGAGCTAATCCTTTTCAAGATGGCCAGAGCTCGTCTTGAGTCTCACACTTTCTAATGTACCGCCGCCAACGGAGTATGTCTCTGTGTTCCTACCGTCTGGTCTGATATTGACATGCTCAGACTCAAGTGGGTTTTCAATACATACGATGAATTCCTTCAGTTGTGGTGTTATGCACAAGACTTGGATTCGTTCGAGCACGCCGGGTCCGAAGTTGTCACCTTCATGACCGGCGAGGTAAGATACCTATATCTCACTGCGGAGAACGACCACTTATATATGGTATCAGACTAATGACACTGACCTCCAAGACAATGTTAGTGGATGCGGATGGTTGAAGCTTCCCTTGACTAATGGTGTGGACAGTTAATTGCATACTGGGAGAAAATATCACCCCCAGCGAAGCGGCTTCGTTCTGTGGAACTCATAAACATTTTGACGAACGTATGCTTGCTATACTGTGTTCAAGTACTTGCATCTAATATTCGGACATTTACAGCGAACAATGATTAGGAAGAAGGAGCTCGCAAGAATTCAATGTCCAGTCTTGATTATACAGGTATGTCTTACAATTAACAATTACCCCGACTAATTTTTTTTTTGCAAAGAATGAGCAAAGTCCCGTTGCACCACTCAAGTATGCAGAAGGTTTGAGGGACGATATCAAAGATGCTACAGGAGTAGAGCCTCGCTTCTATGTGGTAAGAGGTTTGTATCCTGGTTTGTGCTTGTATGATGCGACGATGAGACAACTCCTTGTGTTAGGTGCCACGAGTTGCGTATCCATCACTCCTGGAAGCACTTCTTTAGTCAATCGCGTTTTCGCCATGTTCCTGTCTCAACTTCCGCGGTCGCGGTCGGATCCACGGCCTCCGACCATTCCGGTATTGGACCGCGCGAGGATAGCGTTACAAACACTTTCGGAGCTTGTTGGAGATCCGTCCATCGCCCACCGAAATCCGAAATCATTGCTTTCCTTCTCCTGTGTCACCCCAGAGGTCGCCAAGAGTCAACTTGAAAGCCTCAAGTTTTACTCCAGGGAGCTAGACAAAACCTACTGTCCACTCGGTAGGGATGGTCGCCCGATACGAAAGTATGATAGTGTTTCATTCTTCGCAAATGGCCTTTTTTTTTTACCTCATCACAGATACTCCGAACGGAAGCAATCCCGTCATTGGTTCCATGGTGACAGTCGGGGAATAAGTCATGTCGGTAAGTGTGGCGCAAGATTGATTCCAACATGCCAGTCGATCTCTACATTTTATAGATCCCGAAGTGCTTATCGCTGCGCGACAACGTGTCAGGTCCGCATCACCAGAGCGGTCTTTACCCGGTTCCTTGACTGCAAACGGGCGTGATCTGGTGACGGAAGCGGTTGCGCATGACGGTCGCATGCGGCGAACAACAGTAAATAATAATTCCGTCGAAAAACAAATCATCAAGGGCTCGATGTCGAGAGTTGTCACACAAAGCGCTTCATTCAAAGGAGGTCTCGTATAGCGCTTTGGGACTACCTGGCTTGTTGTGTAAAAGTATTTTTATATTTCACGGTCTCACTAACGTCACTCCTTACTTACCTAAGATACCAATCCATTCAATCAGAGTAGCATCTATCCAACCAAACTATCTAGCACTTATGACATATTCTGTATCTAAGTAAGATCATGTAGAAATTTTTCCCAAGGTGGATTGCCCGGGATTTTGGGTTACTTGACGCCAAATGATATACCCACAAGTCGTGATTCAGTCTAAATACTTCCTTCTGCCTGCTTCGCCTTGTAGTATCTTACCATCTCCTCTAATCCCATGCGAACAGACCAGCGTGGTTGCCATCCTAAGGACTCTTTGGCCCTCGTAGTATCAGGGCGTCTCCGCTTGGGGTCATCCTCGGGTATAGGCTTGTAAACGATCTCCACCCGCCGAGATGGTGTGACGCCATCTTCCTGTTGGACCTTCTCCACTATCTCCCGAATTAGTTCTGCAAATTCCATGATAGTAAACTCATCGCTGTTGCCTATGTTGACAGGGCGCGAGTCGTTGGAATTCATCAATGCAATGAGACCATCCACCAGGTCATGTATATATTGGAATGAACGGGTCTGTGTGCCATCGCCATACACGGTGATGTCTTCGCCGCGGAGAGCTTGTACGATGAAGTTGGAAACAACACGGCCATCAGAGGGATTCACTAGAGGCGCAATGGTGAGCTCAAGTAAACACAAAAACGACGGGCTACGGACTGCGAGGGCCTAGAAATCGGAATGAGCGGACAATGCTTGCCTAGAAGAACCTGAGAGCATCTCACCATATGTATTGAAAATACGCGCCACGCGAACGTCCACACCGTCCTGGTGCAGGAAGCCGTACGTCAAAGTTTCGGCGACGCGCTTCCCTTCATCGTAACAAGCGCGAGGACCTATAGGGTTGACGTGACCCCAGCTCCAGAAGGGTCACAACGACGCATGGTTCATGACAGATAATACTTACTATTCTTCGTGTTGAGGATGTACTTCAGGGTCACCGTACACTTCTATGTGGGACTTAGGGGCAATGCTCGTGGGTGGAAAAGATGGACTGACCGGAAGTACTGGTTATCAGGAATCTGGCCTTGGTCCGCTTTGCTAGCTCAAGCATGTTGAGTGTTCCCACGAAAGACGTTTTCAATGTCTTGACCGCATCAATCTGATAATGAGGAGGTGACGCGGGACATGCAAGGTGGTAAATTTCTGAGAGACGAATGTGGGTGGGTAAATTGTAAATGAAAGCAATATCATTGACTCACGATCACACTCTATCATGAAGGGCTCGACTACATCATGACGAACGAGCTCAAAGTTGGGATGACCGACCCAATGATTGACGGTGGTCTTTGACCCTGTAAAGAAGTTGTCCAGGACCGTGACTTCATGCCCCAGTAAAACGAGGCGATCAACGAGATGGGACCCGACAAAGCCAGCGCCACCTGTGATAAGGATACGCTTCCGCGCTGAAGGAGAAAGCAATTTCACCGGGGGGAATCGAGATAGGGTGGTATAAGAGATGGCATGGATGTCTGGGTGATAGATGGACTTTGACTGATACGCGTCAAGACCCTGATCTTCTATCCGATCCTTTGCATTCGGTTGAGTTTCTGACGCAGAGACGACATAGTGGGGACGAAGGTAAAGGGAACGGAGGAGATCAATGGGGACTTCGCTGTCGAACCCAAAGCGAAGAAACCCGACAGAGATGATCTCTTTGCCGTTCTTATCCAAGGTACGTATCTGTTAAGCTCGTGGTCAGCGTGCGAGGACAAGGAGGAAGAAAAAGCGGGTACCGGCTGGGGGGGCAGTAAGTGGGACATGACAGCACAGCGAAAAATGGAAGCGCCTTTAAAGCTGGCGACTGTGTAGTAACAGGGTCAGGGGTCATAGTACGGGCTGGTCACCAGGCTAGTAGGTAAGGGGATAATTGACACTGCCATTTGATCGAATCTAACTCGGGTTACTCAAAACGTCAAACTATGCCTCGAATGCAAAGACCTCAAAAACAGCGACACGATCCCCTCCTCACCCAGCTCAACGGCGACGAGCTTCATGCAAAATATGGTCGTGTCTCTCAGCCTGGTAAGCGAAAAAAGTCACAGAGACACTCTGCAGAAGATGACAACGACGAGGTAGCTTCCCCCCATCCACAATTCATATCGTATGACGAGGTTAAACAACATATCAGGTGATTCTCGATCCAAAAACATCCCGAAGAATCTTCGAGCTTGCTCGCGATCAGCAAGAAGAACTTGGATTGCCAGACGATCAGGATGATGATGATGCTAATAGCGAGGCTGCAGATCCAGATAATCTGCAACCCCAGATGCGCACCGCAGACGACCTGTCTGACCAAAGCGACAACGAGGAGGCTGAGGAAATGAGTGACGATAGCGACGCAGAGGCTATGTTCGTAAGTTCCCCCAGCTGTCGCTCTGATCGAGCGTCTCATGGCAAACAGCAACTCGATTCCGCCGATGTCCATGCACTAGATACCCTGCTTCCACCCAACTCTGGTGAACGGCGCACTCTAGCCGACGTGATCTTCTCCAAGCTTGAAAATGGCAAGTCAGAAAGCGTGACTGTGATCCAAAAAGTACAACAAGGTATCGTCCCCCCCTCAACTTCCGTTCTAGGCAGCTTCTTACTCGTGTCAAAGATAAGGAGCACCCTGATCCGGCCCTAGGGCTTGATCCCAGACTGGTTGAGTCTTATTCAAAGTATGTGCTTGCTCTGTATGGACGGCCCTGGATATAACGTTACACAGGCTGGCGATCTTTCTCCGTGGATACAAGTCTGGTCCATTGCCAAAACTATTCAAGATCATACCTTCCCTTCCTGCTTGGGCGCGTATCTTAGCCCTCACAAAACCCGAACAATGGAGTCCTCATGCCTGCCGAGCTGCCACGAGGATTTTTGTCTCCACTATGAAGCCCCCACAAGCTCAGCTATTCTTATCTGTTGTATTGCTCGACGCAATACGGGAGGATATTCAATCCAACAAAAAGCTCAATGTACATTACTACGAGTGTCTGAAGCGTGCGCTGTATAAACCTGGTGCCTTTTTCAAAGGGATCGTGTTCCCTATGTTGGAGGTAAGCCGTTTACTCACCCTCTACCCATTTATTCATCTTGTTTGCTCTAGGGTGGGTGTACGCTTAAAGAAGCAGCCATCATAGCATCCGTGGTTGCCAAAAAGAAGGTCCCTGTCCTTCACTCAGCTGCAGCATTGCTGCGGATCGCACAGATGGACTACACCGGTCGGTCTTTATGGCACTTCAGCCCGAGTTTTATCAACCTTCTTCTAGGTCCCAACTCATTGTTTATCCGAGTGCTCGTCGACAAGAAGTATCAATTACCCTACAAAGTTGTTGATGCACTCGTGTTTCACTTCATCCGTCTTTCGAATACTTACAAAGCCCGCTCTCGTGGGGATACCGAAAAGCTTCCGGTGCTATGGCACCAGAGCCTTTTGGCCTTTTGTCAAAGGTAAAGTGAACGATCAATTTACGCACAATTGCCGCTTCATCACCGTTCTAGGTATTCGCCTGATCTGACGCCTGATCAGAAGGACGCCCTGTTGGATGTCGTTCGGGTGAATCCTCACCCTCAAATTGGTCCTGAAGTACGGCGGGAGCTGGTAAATTCGGTAGCAAGGGGTGAGCCACGGCCGGATATGGTTCAGGATGTAGATATGTCATGAGATGCTCTTTCACTCATGATGTGATCTTGTATCTCAGCTATCTAAGCGGGAACAAGAACACAGCCTTTCCAAATGTCCTCCGCCTCGAATTGATCCTCAAGCTTTTGTTAGTTCCCCGGTAATTAGTCACGACAGTGGTATCATTAAGAGCGTAAGCCCGTTAATTTACTCACTGTCACCACCAAGTGTCGCTTTCTATTATCAACGTGTTATGGAGGTCATTCTATGGTCTTAGCTTCTTGAACATATGCTCTGGGAAATACGTTGCCACATTTCGTGCGTGTACTTCCACGACACAAGGTTCGCAACAGAACGAACGGACCTGGGACCCTCTTCTACGCACTATACAGAGCCCTTGGGCTAAAACGACATCGAACATGGGACTAATCAGATCAGACGTTCATTCACACATACGCGGTGCACAATCCGCTAGGAACCTGTGAAACTGTGAATTGATATGAAGGCCTAGTCTCCCCAAACCAGATTCTCAATGAACAGAAGATAGTCATTCTGCCCTATTGAGAACGAAGGCCGAACGATCACCTGGATATTTGTCAACGTGAAATTTCTTCCCAACCAGTATCTAGAGAGCTCCTGATCCAAGGTTCCACCACCTCAGCTGCGATTTGGTCCGAATTAAGCTCCATGAAGAACATGTGCCCATTTCCACGGATCCCCATACTTTCCAGGCGGATATGAGTAACATTCACGCCAGCTTCCTGGAGAAACTGGACTGTGAAGTCGTCATAAACTGCATGGTACCCTGCTTCTGACGTGACAAGAAGGACGGGGATCTGGGCGAGATGAACCAGTCGCCGCGGAGGGAAGGATTGCTGGAGGGAAGTGTAATTCTCTCCCTCAAAAACTGCAAACGGTCGTAGGTCAGAAGCCGATGAAACTGGTGGGCTGAAGGTGAGTGCAATGTCAGTCAGACCAAAGACACGGGCTGGGTTTCTCGTAAAGATTGCGTTTTGAAAGGGTGGACCATTAGGTTCAAGAGCGACTATCGCTTTGACCAAGTTTGGACGAGCGTCACCTAGGATCCATCCAAGATACCCAGATTGTGAGTGGGTGACTACAATGGCGGGCTGAGTAGAATCAGAAGAATCAGTTCGGAAAATCAACTAATGAGAGACCCAGCACGAACTCCTATCTTGTCCAGCAACTCCGACCCAGCTGCCTTCATGAGTTCGGAAGTTCGAGTTGTGGAGGTGAGACTAGGTACGATAGAACGATAGAAGGCGTCGAAAATCGGGTCGCCCTTGCACCCATTTCCGGGCCACTGAGTATGCAAGGTGGCCTGGGGCCAAAGCTTACGCTCTGCCGTGGCCGTAAATCGTGACTCGATTGTCCATGTAGTAAAGGCACTCGTCGTGCCATCCACATTAGACTGCCACGCAGAGCGCCCCCGAGCAGGTTGATCGACAATGTACACCTGAATGAACCATCGTGAAGTCCCTTCCCACCTACTATGGGAGGCGACTTTACCTCGTAACCCTCGTTCAAGAAGTAGTCCGACCAACCGGGTCGCCCATCAGGTGTGTTCAGCCAGTTTGTCCCTGTCATTCCATTCCCGTGAATGAAAAGGACCGGAACACGGCGAGTAACTCGTGCTGGTGTCAGATGCTCAACATACAGTTGGCCATGGTGGATCGTGGAGGAGCCATGAGGAACGTAAGTTCCGCCCACGTAAAAGTAGTCCCTCGTGTGCAGAGCTCTGTCACCCACTGAAGAATGCGGTTTTAGCTTGCTCGCTCGAGCACGCCTAAGACGGTGACATAGGAAGAATAAGTTCAGGAAGACGCTCGCAGCAATGAGTAGGTTCAGGGGGTTCATGTTTACTAGTCGGATTATTGATACTTACTACTAGCCTGAAAGGAGCAGCCTCAGCCTACGCAACTCAGCCTCAGACAAATGACCCAGTGAGTGAACAGCCAACTGGGTTAGTGCAATTCACTAGTACTAGAACGAATCAGGACTGCTATCACTATCAATTAACCTTTCTCCTTTTTGTGCGTCCCGGGCTCTCGCCGCTTGGTGCTTCACGGATGGCACCTAAAACCTCTGACATTTGTCGATCTGCGGACCGATGGGCTTCATGCGTAGAAACGTGACCCACTGCCGCCTTTTTGGTTTTGTTTCCCAACGTATCCTTGAAGACCGCGTCAATTTCATCCTCAGACGCGCCACGTCTCTTCGAAGACTTTGGCAACGTCGTCGAAACTACTGGTGAGATCGGCTGTGGTTGAACGGGATGGCGCGAACTCTGCTGATCTGACTTTGTGGGGTTGGTTTTGCTGTTCGATTGCAATGTTCTCCATTCCTCTGGTCGTCGCTGTAACAAATATAAATTGAGATTACGAGCAAAGAACTTCCCATAGAAGGACGCGGCGAGGAATTGCTCGAACGGAATCAGAGAACGAGCAATTTTCTCCTATGGGGTATATGAGATTCATCTCGCATGGACCACTCTAGACGTACTCTCAAGTATGGATCTGCAAAAGCCCAACAACGGTCGGCGACTCGGCTTCCTATCCGGTCATCAACAAGAGAATGATAATGTCCGATGAGAGACATGACGAATCGTCGCTTGGCTTTGAATGGCACAGTCGGTGATTCGAAGAGGAGGTCGAGGATACGGGAACTTGTCACATTATGAGCTATGCGTATAAGGTCTTCCATGGAGAGTGAACTGATGCTATCAACAAGGATTAAACTTGTATATGTTAATGATTTTTGAACATGCGAACCTATCAATTACAAGTGAGCAATGAGGCTCATCGAGCCTCATTAAAGATTGCAAGATAAGAGCCCCCTGGATCTTGGGTTCTCTTTGATTGTCAGCCTCGCCATTACCACTGCGTTTCCTGCGGTGTACATCTGGTAGGAATTCCCCTGGCGCGGGAATTGCTCGGTACTCCTTCAAAATCTATGAGAACGTATGGTGGAGGGCATCCGTCACACACCCACCTTGAGTGACTTCAAGAGGAGCATACATGGAACAAGATCATTCCTATTGTCTGGACTCCAAATCTCGACGGCAGACAAGACAGCCTAACTGGAGTTAACTCAGAAGTTTACCGGAGAACACGAAAAGCTGACCTCACAAACATCTTTTTGGTGCGTTCCGAGGAACCGGGACCGATCTATCAATGCGCGCAGAACTCCTGTTCTGGAAGTCCCTGTGTTATTCATAAGCGAAAAATGTTCATTCTCATAAAACTAGACTTGCTAATTAGCCTGGTCCATGACCATCTGAGCTCTCCGAGGGTATCGCCAAGTTGTTTGCTATCTTGCCGCTCAATAGCTTTAGCGAGAACAAAATTTGCGACTGGGTGGAGCGCTAGCCGCGCAAGTTTGCCCTCAAAATACGTTGACCAAAGCAAGTTGAAGACTTGTCCAGAACATCGCGATATTAACGTTTCCAGTAAGTGGGAGGAAGTAGGATCCCTGAGCAGCGCAACAAGGTAGTCGGATGGTTGAATCGAGGTGAGATCCTCATCTACGGTCAAAAATTTCCATCTATAAGAGCGAGCGAGGACCAAAGCAATCACATACGGTATGCTTTGATCATTCCGACCAGAGCTCGATCCATGAGGGAGTCGGGAGACGACGCACTGCCATGATCTGCCTCGATTTCTAGTAGAAGCTAAATTGACCTATAATTTGAATCGAGAAGCCGGAAAATAAGCAAAGAGAACTCACCTGTAATACTGGGCTAGCTACCTTATGGGTAGCTAGTACCCTGACTTCATTTGCATCGAGTCCATCTCTTAATATTCGCAAAAATTGGTTGGCAGCGTCGCGAAACGAGCTAGGTACTGAACCACTCGGGGCATGGGTTTCCTTGCCTTTTTCATTAGAAAAGACAGATTTCATGTGGCCCCGTTTTGCCTTCCATGACATACTCTTCTTAGATCGCACAGACTTTCGAGCTGCATCCTCTGGGAGTATATTTGGACACAGCAAAAGGAGTAAAGAACGCAACACATGCGATGCGAATGGATCCATGACGAGTGAGTTGAAGCTCGGGCCAACTTCCTGTAGAAGAGAGTCAAGCTTGAGAGTGCGGATAAAGTAGATCATTCACTTCGCAGATGTCTAGCACAAGCTGAGTAAGGGTCCTCAGCTCGCCGTTGTCCTCAGAAGCGGGAATATCTGAAAAGATACCTTTGACCTGCAAATGAGTCATGGTCACTCTCTGAAGGACGATGGGGACAAGCTTCATACCTCCCGAGAGATCGTATCAGTGGCAACCGATAATAAAGTTTGGCAGACATGCGAGGCAAATCTGTGCTTGAAGAGCACTTCAAACCTATCTCCGAACGGTCAGCCTGTACCGCGAATATGGAACAAGACTAACACGCACGAGCCGCTTAGTCTGTCCATCAAGACCCGCAACACAAAGTCATCCATTGAATATGCCATTCTCTCCAGTACAATAGAACAGTCTGGATCTGTAGCAAACTGTTTCTCCTTCCCTGACATCTCACCGAAAGCTGCAACAAAAAATACGCGTTTTGCTTTATGGCACGCCGCGACAACCAGTAAGTACTGGAACTCGATTTTCGAAAATACACACCTTCATTGGGATCGAGACCACCATCCTCATACTCTGGCCGGGTCCCGTCTTCCTGCCAGGATTGGATCTGTTCATCAACAGTGCGGAAGTAGGCCTTAATGTCAGGTTCAACATATCCAAAAGGTGCTTCTGGGTGTGCGTCTTCTGCTTCGCGAGCAGGCACTATCCATGATGGCTCGCCAGAATTATGGGGATGGTGATCATCCCGCCCTTGTTCCTGACTCTCTGGAAGGACTTGAAGCTGCGATTTTTTATGTTTCTTTCCGCGCTTTCGGATCTCTCTGGGCATCCTAGATACAGGTCGTGGAGGTGTTCAGTAGAGGTACTTAGTAGTAGTTCACCAAACAGGCATCAATCAAGTATGTACCCCGAAAACCTTGATGAGTTACTACTAACTGGTGATTGTCCCAGTCGTCTTTCATGGCCCCTGCATCTTGTGCTTTATGCCAGAGGGCCAAAGCCATCTTGAAGAGACCGAAGACAGGTCAACAGATATGCAAAGAATGTTTCTTCTTCGTCTTTGAAACAGAAGTTCATCACACGATCACTGAAGCAAAGTTGTTCAAGCCAGGTGACAAAGTGGCCATCGGTGCATCTGGAGGGAAGGGTGTGTGCTTTCTAGGCTTGCGCAGGATCAATGCGTTACTGATGCCCGAGAATCAGACTCCACAGTGCTCGCATATGTCATGAAGACATTGAATGACCGATATAACTACGGTCTCGATCTGTATTTACTCTCAATAGACGAAGGAATAACAGGTTATAGGGATGATTCGCTGGAGGTGTGTATGTACCATTTCCGAAGTCCTTGATGATACCAACATCATTCGACATAGACAGTGAAACGAAACCAGCAACAATATGACTTACCCCTCAAAATTCTTACGTACGAGGAGCTCTACGGCTGGACAATGGACGCGATCGTCTCTGAGATAGGCAAGAAGAACAACTGTACATTCTGTGGTGTATTCCGACGGCAAGCTCTCGACAGAGGTGCCTCGTCTTTGAACGTTGATCACATTGTCACTGGCCACAACGCAGACGATATCGCAGAAACAATACTGATGAATGGTGTGTATCATTTACCATGCAACCTTCACAATTCAACGCGTGCTGCAGTAATGCGTGGCGATATTGCCCGTCTCGGGCGATGTACATTGATCTGCACGCAAGGAGAGGATAGCATCAAGAGGTCCAAGCCCTTCAAGTATGCGTACGAAAAAGAGATCGTTATGTTTGTCGTCTAATTGTTCATCGAGCATACGGTCATCTCATTCTCCGGAAGG
>JBBPQT010000090.1:0-34581 GCA_038092715.1 Boletus smithii | reverse complement strand
TGTCCGATTCTGTCATGCACACAACGTCTGGCATGCCATATGCCACATACTCCGAGAGAGCAGAATCTGTCGCAGACAATGTCCTTGACAGAGTCACTTTTGACATTTAATAAATACATTTAATAAGAACAGCGGCTCATATTCTCGTTGCTAAAATCGATGGGCAACAACAACCTGTTTCAGGTGAATTTGGAAACTCGCAACTCTGACACCAAAATATTCAAGCGAGAACGAACCGATCACATTCACTCACAATGAGAATAGTGAGACTCTCTCGATTCTCCCGGGCAAGGACAATGCGATTGACCTATTTATATGTAGTTACTGATGGCAGATCAACTGATCACGAGTGTGTTTTAACTCAGGCCGTCAGGGACGTCGTCGGCACCGGGACCTCTACCATGTCCTCATTGTCCTCGTCATCAGCTTCATCGCCTAGACCTGATCCTTCACCTAGGACCTGGGGCGTGTACGCGTCAGACATTGTGGCGGTCCTTTGGGAAACCTCCAGACTGTGTGAAAGTTCGTCCTCGCTAACGTCTGCGAGTTCTGCCAACTGCGCGGCCAGAAGCGCAAGTTGTGCTTGTAACGCTGCTCTTTGCTCTGCATTGAGCTCTGCCGATTTCCCGACGCCCTCAAGGCGAGAGCCAGCTGATTCCTCGAGAACTACTGTGCCCAACGCAAACGATGGCTTATCGGGTCCATCAGCAAAAGCTTGTTGGTTGCTTGAATTAGCAGATGTCGAGAGCTCCCCTGCCTTGTTTTCCTCGTCCGAAATTTGGAAAAGCTGTCCAAAGTTGATAGCTTTTAGAATGTTCTGTGCCGCTTCCCAAGCATCGCTGCCTTCCCCTGTCTCATGATCAACAGCGTCGGACGCTTGTTTCCCAGAAGCTGTTCCCAAGCTGTCCCGCGCAGCCGATGAGTGCGCAGAGCCTGACGTGCCTTGATATGGATAACCGAAAGGATACCCCCCATATCCTGGGGGTTGCCCGGGAGGGGGAAGGCGAGTTTGCAGATTGGTAGCTCCATGAGGAACAAGAGGAGTATGTGTAAATGGTGACGGCGGTGGCTGTGGGCCGGGAAGCGTAGTTTGCGCAAGGGTTTGCGGACGACGCGTCGTCCGCCTGGAAGTCTAGGATGACTGAACTAAGCGAATACCCGTTCAGAATGAACAGCTTGTGCACATACATTACCACCCTCCCAGTTTTCGTTCAGTCGATATTTTCCGTTACTCCCCTTCTCCAAGCGACCTCTCTTGTAAGCCTTTTGCAAAGCTTGACTAGCCGAGGGACGGAAATTCATTTGCAGAGGGTAATGCATTGCCATCCAGCCGAATAAACTCTTTGGTGCGCATCCTTCAGGATCACCCGAGTCTAGAAGTGCTTCAACGATCATTTCCTCATAACTTGGAAGATCGTCAACATTATTGAGCGGGGGAGGTGGCTCCGGAGCAGAATGGGGTGGGCGGGCAAGTGGTGTATTGGTGAACAATGGCGGATGGTGGCTTGCCGGACTGAGTGGGTACAGTGTGGGGGGTTGAGGATACGAAGGGTAAGGATGGGGGTAGCCATACGTTGCATGTGGAGAGGTATAGTAGGACGCATGTGGATAAGTAGGGAAGTACGGCTGATGGGGGTAGTGTGGACCTGGGGTTGTGGGAGGGATCTGTGATGTAGCCGGTTGTGAGACGGATGGCGTGCTCGCGGGGGACTGGGTTGGGGCAGGTGTCGACTGCTGTGATGAACTCGCTTGAGGTTGTGTTGTGTTTTCTCCCGACGAACTATCGAGATGAGGAGGAGAGGTTTTCGAAGGCGTATCTGACTCTGGAGACGTCTGAGTCTGAGACGCTTGGGCTTTTTGGGCCAATATAGAGGTAATGGCGGCACGAATGTCATATGGCCATACCGAACTCTTTACGTGCAGAGGTGCATGGGCCTCAAAAGTGAGGCAGATGTCAATTATCTGCTGTGGAGGGAGCAGTCCTAGGTATTGCCTTTTGATGGCGTAGATATCGGCTTCTATTATGACATGGATAAGACTGGTGTCAGATCGTACTGAGACGTACCAGATAATGGTTGATAGCCATTTTGTGGATGTGGAACAAATGTCGTTGATGCAGTCTGCATCGTTCCGGCCCAGCTGCATAGTTTTTCGTATCAAAGTTTATGTACATAGTACTTGGCAGATCGACACGGCCGCACCACGGTCGAATACTTGTGGCATATTGAACTACTTTTGTCTCTACATACGAGGATTCCACATGGTCCTTCACGAAAAGGTGTCTGAATCATTCTAGTCGACTTTTTGTAATGGTGAGCTGCCGATTGGGGGTGGCGCCTGTTCTTTGTTTCCTTGAACAAGCGCGGCTTCTTCAGGAGATAGGGAGAGAATCGATTGCTTATATTTTGATACCCATCTGCGCAACTATAACATGTGGTATTGGTTGGCGAGAACTATTATAGATGACCGAGCAAGCAACTCACGGGCATAAAGATGTGTTCTCGCTCGCCCCAGTCGGCGAGGAGAGCGCAGTAGAGGAGTGTGACTAGAGATTGGGTGAGCGTCATGATTGCGGTAGCAAATGGGCTCGGCATGGCCTCACGAGGTATTGCAGTGTACGTTAGAAAGCGGGAGCCCGAGTACACCCAAGGAGGTCGAAAGTCACCATCATCGTCTTCGATGGATCGTCGATTCTGCCGAGTTTTTGTGGAGGTATATCTGCCCACGGTAACCCCCTGCAATACTGCTGGCTTGGTTAGTCGCAAAAACGGGTTCAGTTGCCACCGCCCGTGCATGAGTCTAACGATGTCGAGGAAATTTACATGTTGATGTTGTGCCCCCACACAGCGTGTAACCCCGCGTCGCTTGCCGGAAATGGTAAGCAATTCGCGCTCGCGCTCGACGACGAGGAGCAACGCTGACGGGCAGCGGTAAACCAGTGGGTCAGGGAGGAAGGCCGTATATTTCTCAAGAAAGGTTGGTTTGGCAGTCCACTTTGTAGTCTGTTTGATCCGATAGACTCCCTTGTCTTCATTCACCTACAACGTTAATATTGTTTCGCACCCAAGGACCAAGGTGGCCTGCCAGAACAAACGTGCCCCTCGAGTCTGCGGCGAACGAAGATAATTGTAGCACCTGGTTCTCATCTGACCTGTGCGTTCCACCGGAGCGGGCTTTCCGACGACTGACTTGCTTAGATATGTGGGTTACCTTCCATGCCCTTCCCACCTGACCACCTGGACCATCTTTAAGTCCTTTAATCGCTGCATTCATGGGAACCATCGATTTATCCCTTGATCTCAACGCAACACCATGTCCTTGAACGCAACAAACACCCCAGGTTACACTTTCGCTACCAGCGGAGGTGCTTCTGCTTCCGCAGACTCTGAACCCCTCTCATACCTGTATCCTCATCACTCGCCAACTGTCGCCGCATCTCTGATTGCGACAGCTGAAGCTCTGGTGAATCCACGTGGCAAGGGCATCTACGCCACAGATGAGACCATCGAAGGTATTGAGGCCAGGCTCCTGGCTGCCGAGGGCATCGCAGCAAAGTCCGAGGTCTACACTGACGCACAGAGTCGCGAGCGTAGGCGGCGCTGGAGGGAATGTCTTTACGAGTCGCTTCCGACTGGTATGCATGTCTCCTAGCACGACCCCCTTTCTTCAACCGTGCCTGATACCGGATATCTAGATTACATTTCGGGCGTCATTTTGTACCACGAGACGCTCATAGACTTTCAGCTGGCTCCCATCTTGACGAACAAGGGAATTATCCCTGGGGTGCGTGCTGATACCGATGCACACCCCCTGCCCATCTCCCCCCTGGAGCCTGCTACTCAAGGTCTTGACGACCTTCTGCCTAGGCTGCAGGCCGCTTACAAAGCCGGGGCACGCTTCAGCAAATGGCGGGCTCCAATCCTTTGCAATTCATCTACTCTCCCTACTCAGGCTGCCCTTGAAGTTCAAGCAGAGAGCTTGGCACGCTTTGCGGCGATCAGTCAGCAGGCCGGCCTAGTCCCCATCGTTGAACCCGATGTCGATTTTACCGAGGATGCGGACCTGAAGAAAAGCATGGAGGTTCATGTCAAGATAATTAGTTTGATCTATGCTCGCTGCGCTGCCTATGGGGTTTTACTCGAGGGTAAGTCCACACCAGAGTCAAAATATTGAACAACAAAAGACGTTTATTTAGGCTCATTGATCAAACCATCCTTCCCACAACCGGGACTCAAACACCCCTCTCGCAGTACCACGCCGGTCGAAGTAATTGGGCTTACGACGGCCACGGCACTTGCTCGTTCCGTGCCCGTATCTGTCGCAGGTGTCGTTTTTCTTTCCGGTAAGCACTTTCAGCTCTTGACAAGTTTCCGCACATGAAAAATACTATTTTAGGGGGTCTATCGGACTCGGATGCTGTCAAGTATCTTAATGCTGTGAATGCCATTGTGAACAAGGCTAGGCCTGCCGGCTCACTGCGCGCTTTGTCTCGATTGCCTAACCTTACCTTCTCCTTTGGTCGTGGCTTGCAAGGTGAGGCCATGAGCAAGTGGGTCGTAGGCGACGAAGCAGGAGCCAAGCAGGCATTTGAGGCTAGAGCAAAGGCATGCTGGTTGGCTGCAAAGGGAGAAGCTTGAACTCGGCATTATTCGTACAGTTCTGACAGATAGAATTGATCGTTAACATTTCAACCACAACTATCATAACCATGCGGAACCGTGCATAAGAAATCGAGTAATCTTTGATTGGATCCTCAAGTTTGTGGGGATATTAAATTGCGACCATCATCGGTTCCACGCTTAGCTTCTGACTCACCGACCCTCGTGCCAGGCCTATCCTTCGCTTTGGGTTGTGAACCAATTATTTTCCTCATAAACAACCTACGCTACAGTACTAGGTGCATTGTCTGCATGGTGCTTCAATCCGTTTTTAACGCAACACATTTCCTGGGTTGTGATTTTCCCCCGAATCAAGCTTGCATCTTTGGACTAGCTATAGTCACTACACTCACTGATATATTCGAAAACCGGCCCGGACATTCGCGTCACATCGTTGAGGAGAATGGTTGGTTGGATTTCGAGTCCATCGATTGACTGAGTCTGCTTGGCTCAACCAGTGATGATTTGCAGGCGATATGTGGTCCCGCAGTGGTTCTTTACTCACTATGAAGCTGGTCACGGACCTTGCTCTCCTCTCTGCCTGCACTTTCCGTGCTCTTACTCCGAGAGATTGTCGTGACCCCCACCTGCGACAACCCTGACTTCTCTCTTGGCAACACTGTATACTCCAACGGGGTCAATGGGCTCCGAGCATAGTACCCGGCTCTCGCGATAATCCCCAACTTCCCCTACTACGTCGGAGGTGTCCCAAACCGCTTCTAACGTTTCTCATCCTTGAACCTCTACCGAAATCAAGTTGGACCATTCCCACCACAGTATGCCTCAAAGACCAAAAAAACTACAGTTGACGATGGCATCCGATCTCAGCATTACATTCCCTTCCTACATTGCTTTTCTGGCTCACTCGTGGCTAGAGTACTAGGAACAGCTGTGTTCCTTGTTCTGTCTAGGTACTCATCTTAGGGGCTTGATGAACTGTCACAATGTCGCCTTGACAAAACGAACTGAACGCCGAGGCTAGCTGTAAAACTCGCAACCTACACGAGTTTCAGTAGGTCGAGTCGTCCAAACGAGTCAGTGGCAAAGGCTTAAGCCAGTTCTGCCACTAATGTTCAGCTGCAAAACGCCATAGCCGCGCTTTTCCCCCATTCTCCCCTAGGCGGACAGGGCACCCCCGCCGTCGACTACCATCGCCGCCCTATCGCCAATTCATTTGGATTACTGACACCGTAGTCTGGTGACCAGTCCGTCTATGAAGCAATCCGTCGCTATCAACTGCCAAAGTTAGGGATGGTTCCTGGCAGTCAGAAACTCCTGATGCGGCAACGGTATAATTCACCATGAAAACATGATTTTGGCAGGAGGTTCGGCATTCTTCACCTGTCAGGTGTTTAAGCAGACCATACAAATTCTGTTTTCATCACGATTTCATCACAGCCCTTGCCATCCATGCCTCGCACAGAGTGGAATTGTGCAGGTCACGTTCGACCCCATCTATGACGATCCCACTCGGCCTCTCAGTAACACCAACTGTTCCAATGGCATCAATGGGCTTGAGTATAAGTGGCCAACCTTGGGAGATGGATGTCCGTAACAATCCCTTCTCGGGAGGCACCCCAGGACTCACCCAGTGGAACTCTATATTATGCGACATTTGCTGGCAGATCGTACCTGATACCTCTAATATCGTGGAGGAGGTTCTGTGACTGCCACAGCAGTCCTACATCCACACGCGATATTCAGGAGCAAGTGGTACGGAAGTGGGCTTCTTCTTCTGTAATACCTGCTAAATATGTTCTCTCCAGTTAAAATACATGAAATGGGCGTATCATCCTGATGGGTTCTGTGTAAAGATAATGGGCGAACTTTTCTTTGATGTGGTGTAACGGTTGAAGCACTGCTTCGACCAAACTAGATCGGGAGACATTACGCGGGATACTAAATCTAGCATAGGTTAGCAGCCGGATCTACTAGTAGTTGACTGGATAAACATGCATGAATGTCTTCTGATTTCGAATCGACATCTTCCGTCGAACAGCTGCCGACGTTTCAGGATGGCATAACTGTCTCCGAGCACCCGAGGCCGGAACCAATTTCTCCGTCATGACTACCAGGGCTCTGAATTGCACTGGCATGTACCTCGGTACATATCTGAGTTCATCCAAATTTAACGTGTCAGAGACCTGCGGAGAACATGTTCCGGTGCCTCCCATACTTTGCTTAGCAGGTTAGATTTGTTTTTATGAAGCGTCCTCTTCGTGAAGAGTCCGCATTAGCGGCGGGGGACACCCACTGGCAGACCCGTCAACAGTAACTTCCAGAAGCATTTGACTGGCGCCCAGATCACCCAATGACCTGGGAAGAGGTTACGCAACAAGGTACAACGCCTGTTTGTTCGGGCCGCGTCGTGCGACCAAAAGAACGTTCATATACATAGGTGATCACCGAGGGAGCATAACCCAAGTTGTCGGAAGCTCAAAGGGCTAGTATCACTGTGATGACCGCTCATAGATGCGGATATTGAGTCCTATAATAATGCCAAGGCACTGTTCAGCCTCGAATATACTCAGCCTCAAGAATGTCAGAGAAACATGATTCATTGTGACACTCTCACTGTCTTCGATTGAGCGGCGTTTAGATTGGGCGGACGGTCGGTCCCAACAGTAGTATCGCAATAGCCTGTTGGATCGCTGTTCGGAACAGTTATGAGCGTCGATGCAATGACGTGAGAAAGAAGCAACTCGGCGGCCTGAACGTTAACACGTTTATAGAATCTCAGGTCTGTAGGCAGGAGATATTAATGAAATGGTATAAATGTAAATGACATGGAGAAGGAGAAGGCAATTTAGCGTACTAATCTAAGCACCAGCGCTGGACAGTTGCGCGCAGACACACCACGATTTACTGACAAAGCTATATTCCCATTCCAGGGGACAGGTGACGTTCCAGGTATCTTGTGGTCTATACTCCATGTACATTACTTGAGCGAATATGACATGCATAGCTTTGAACGGCCCTCTTTGGGATCCCGCGTGAATGATCTGATCTCAGGGTGACAACCTTTCAATCTTCCAGTGAGATTCCTCGTCGGAAGATTCGTCGATGCGGAGGTATCGGACTCGATCGTGAAGACGGGATGGTTTTCCGAGCCAAAACTCCATTTCACTGATGAAAATCAGCACCAGATGTGCTCGGTAAGGAATTATATCGTTACCTTGGAAGAACCCTCCAACCACCCCAAAAATCTGGGAGGGGAAATTTTCCGTCTGTGCTCCCGTCAACTCCGTGTAGTTTGCGAAGTCTCTCAAGTCGCTCCTGGAGGTCATTCTCCCCGATGACAGTACTTTGCTTGCTCGCCAATGCGCCAAGCTGACTGCCGGTAGGGCGACTTTGGAAGTACTCTTCGCTTTCTTCTTTGCTTAATTTCTCCACTTTGCCAACAACCCTGACCTGCCTCGATATTTCTCGCCAGAAAAAGAGCAAGGCAGCATTGGGGTTCTGGTGGAGCTCTTGAGACTTGCGGGAGGTGTAATTGGTGTAAAAGACGAAGCCTCGCTTGTCTAGTTGTTTGAAGAGCACCATGCGCGAGGAGGGTATACCGGATGGCGTAGCGGTGGACAAAGACATGGATTCTGGTTCACGAACACCAGCATCGCGGGCTTCATTGAACCAGATGTGGAACTGTTCCAGGGGAGATGGATGAAGGTTGTGTGGGGAGATATGTTCTGGGGTGTTATACTGTAGGTGTGAGCGAACTTGGATGGTGTCTTTTGTCTCCGCGACGTCTATGATGGACATGTCCAGGGAAGAAGTCGAATTGAATGATAGATCGCGCCTGGCAAGGAGATGCGATAACGACTGCGATAAGAATCTATTCGGGATTACTCTGGTCGCCTTCACTTGCATGCTAGTAACTAGTCCGAGCGCGTCTGATTCGGTTCGCACTTCCGGAAACCCCGGAGACTGTTTGTTCACGTCTGATACACTTTCGACATACACTGTCAACGACTCGTTACACCGCAGTATGATCAAATGGACAACCGGGTCGTCAAAGTTTTAACTTGGCTTCAAGGTGTCAGTGATGTCAACTCCGTGAACGTACTTAGGCGGCTTTCCCCGAATAGGTGGCATCGCACAGTGGGTTGGAAGGCACACCGCCAGTTGTAAACTTGTAACAAGCCATGATTCTCGGGGTTGTATCAGGACAACAGGAACGTAAAGCCAAGGGTGGGGTAGCCACTTTCTCTGCCCACAAACCTGCCGGCCGGCCCATCGGCATTTTGAAAAGTGCATTTTCATGGGTTTTGGTCGTTCTGCTTTTGGTAGCCGAATAAGCGACTCCTCCCCACCGTAATAGAGCCGTCAAGCGATAACGTCTTTGCAGATGCGGCCTGGCAAGATTGCGCAGAATAAAAAAATCACTGATTGATAAATCATACTTGGCGAAATGAAGGACAAAGCACTCAGTCATGACGACCGCAGATGCGTAAAGTTCGTTGCAATGGTGAAGTGCTCTTCCGACTAAGAGGGAGCGCCGTGTCAAGTTATTTTAAAGCTTGCCGTTAGGCATTCGAGCTTTGAAATTGCAAGCTAGGCAGACATTGCGGTGACAAGTGGGACAGTCACACAATATTAGAGGATGTATTGCAAGGAGGGTCCTCTAACAGTTTCTTTGCAACTTGGGGAAGGGATGACCAAATACAAATATATACAATAACGTGGTCGCGGACTCGATATGAGTAATTCGTTACCATCTTGTGAGGTACATGGGCGTCTCGAGCGAGCGCAAATTGCTTTATTTCGCCAAAGCAGTTGCTCTTCATGGAGGTAAAGGCAGGTAGAGCGGAGAACTATTTAAGGTTTTTACTAGCTGCGATAGGACGCTGATAAGGACAACTGTATCCCAGGAAGTTGAACATTGAACGTCGTATGGTACCTACTACTAAGTGCCCCGCCGTTTGCGGAACGAGAGTCATTCAAGATACTTGCCAGTGAGAATCTCGGCGTGTCGTCGGCAGGAGTTTGAACTTTGAAGCGGCATCCGAAATCTAGAGGACACGTGGTTCGTTGTATCACGTCACTAACGGCACGAGCCGAAGAATGATCTTAGATCTGAATCAACTAGCCAACTTAGTGTGATCGAGGGTGACTTGATTTCGTACTTTTAGTCTCCCCTCCTCCTTCCGTCCGCAATCTCCCTCCTCCTCCTCCTCCTCCTCCTCCTCGCCCACCTTCTCACCAACTCATGCATTCCATATCCGACCTCACCACCTTCTGCAGGAAAACATCCGGAGATGTCCCTGCGAAACTCGTCGTAAGTTCTTCCTTCTCATCTCTACTCTTCCCCTTCGACGCGCTTCACAGGGTGCATCTACCACCGTCGTCGGATCCAAAGTGTATTTGTTTGTGAGCCACAACTCCTCACCTCGCTCTTCTCCCTTCTGACCTTCCCCAAGGGTGGTCGTCTGGTTACGGAACGACGTATGGTTTCCGACCTCTACGTTTTCGATCTCGACACATTCACCTGGGAAAAGATATCCCCGTTTCCGGAGGACGATGTCCCCGAACCCCGTTATTTTCACAGCGCGGAAACATGCAAGTCACGTGCCTTCCCCCCTTCGTCTACTCACCATTCGTTCCCAGGGAACAATCAACTCATTATTTTTGGTGGAATGGGAAGTACTTCCAATTCCTCCAGCGCAGAGGATCTTTGCGTCTTGAACGACATTCGATTTCTTGACCTGTCGACGAGGCACTGGCTCCCTGCCTCGTCTACCAGTGCAGTCTCTCCAGACGCACCTACCGAAGCACTTGTTCCGAAGCCTCGATATGCACATCTCTCCTCTGTAACTGCCGATAGGCTCTTCATCATTGGCGGCCAAGATCTATCGAACGTGTGGTTGGATGATGTCTACGTTTATGATCTCCTGGGAAAGGCTTGGGTCCAACGGAGGAACTTCCCCCACCATTGTGGCACCTACCGCAGCGTGGCCGTATCCGCCAATCTACGCGTTCGGCTACCTGAAGAGGAATTACGCACCACCGACAATACTGCTATTCTAGGATCGCCAGGGTCTCGGTTCCGTGCAGACAAGTCCTCACCTTCTCCGCAAGAGTTCACGCCCACCGAGTCTCTCGTCCATCTTCCATATTCTGCCTCACCGACTGACGACTTTCCAAACGACATCTATCTTTACAGCAACTACAATGTACGCTCCTGGCTTATCACCGTGATCCTTGCTTACGACATGCTTTAAGTTCACGGATGTTAAACGCGAACTCGAAGTATTCTCCCCATTACCCGACACAGACTTCACAATTACCGATCGTTCCACAGCAATGACCGGAACCTCCTTTCCTCCGGGCCTCAGATTTCCCTCCGGCGCAATTTTGGGCACCCACTTCATCATCGCCGGCACCTACCTCGCTCACACGTACCAATCTTACTCAATTTGGGCACTCGACCTACTCACGATGACTTGGTCACGCATTGATCCAGGAAATGCTGTTGCTTCTGGATCGTGGTTCCGAGCCTGCCTCTGGGCAGAAGCTAACAAATTCGTCATATTCGGGAATCGCAATGGAAATTTGGTCGAGGACTATAATCGTCGACTACTCAGCTGGGATCATGTCGCAGTGATTGATCTGGAGTCGTTCGGCATCTACCAACCGCCGTCACTACAGCTTGATATTCCTATGCAGGAGTTTGGTCTGTCTGCGCTGGAGGAAGGCATTTTGGCAGATTTCGAGATTGTTTGTGATGATGGGCGCAAGATAAACTGTTCGAGAAAGACTCTGGAGGATAGGTGGCCGTGGTTTAAGGACCAACGGATAAGATTTCTGGAGCGGGCCCGTCAAGCTGCCGAAATTTTACCGTCCTCTTCCATGGATGTTGGCCTTCCGGATCTTCCTGGAGCGCCAGACTCGTCAGAGCCTCGGCCAGATCCGCGGTTAACACCACGCGCTTTCCATCTCTCGGAACCGTACCCAATCACACTGGCGTTATTGCAATACTTTTACTCGCTCGCACTCATTACTCCTCTTCAACATGCTCCCGCGGTCCTGAGTCAATTGTTGATTCTTTCTAATACATATCAGATCACACACCTGGAAGCTTCAGTGAAGCATGCGATGCACCGGGCTCTATCCAATTCGACTTCTGTTGGAGTTTACGAGGTAGCAACACTCTGTAGTTGTCGAAGTCTTCAAATACGGTACGTTTTTCTTTAATACTGAAGTTTAGATACGATGATATATTTACTCCTTTATATTGGGGTGTAGTGCTCTGAAGACTGTTATGGTAAGGTTTTCACTCCAGGTTGCAAGTGTAGTAATGCCTACAACTCATGGTACCCCACAACCATCAGTCATATAGCCAGAAAAGGACGGGCCGTTCACGCGCAGATAGCAGAGGCGGCAGCGGAGGCGGGGGCAATCATAATCTTGACCCAGGCGATAGCGATCACCAGGGACGGGGATCAGACGAGACCCTAGGATCTTCAGCTCGGGCCCGAGGCGCCCTAGATGCCAGGCTGCCAGCCGTCGATCAACAAAACCCTGGGACCAGCAGGGGCCATGTTGCAACAAACAGTAAGTAGGATACACGTCTATGTTAAGCCGTGGGTAAAACAGTAGAGTTCTGATCTTGTGATTGCACATTATGTAGCCGTTCCCATTCATGATGGACAAGTTTCGGCTGCCGCGTCATTTTCGAGCTCTGAAATAAACGAACATTCGCATAGGGCGACCCTCTCAACGAGTACCTTGACCACACCACGGTGTTGGACGATGTCAAACCACAGCAGGACATTCAGCATCGTCTCTGCACACACGGACTTCGAGCTCTGTGCCGTTGCAGAACTGCTCTTCCCGGCTGTTTCGCATACACGCAGTTTTGCCGAAGAACAAGAGGTTACTGGAGTTGCCTTGGACGATGGCTTTGACGATTACCTTGATGCAAGCATCAAGCCCTGCGATCAGCGCCAAAGGAAGGTGTCTATCACACCTCACCTTCTCCTGGAATGCGAGGAGCCTTTTTCCCCTCCACATCCCTCATACTCTCGTGCCAGCCGCATCTTCACTCCGTCCGACTCAGAATTCGAACCATTTCTAGAAGACAACCATTCGCATCCACATACTCCTTTACATTCCGCTTTCCCTGCTTATCACGTTCCACGTCGCGGTCGGGCACGTACACAATCCAGTGCCGACGTGAGTGCAAGCGATTCCGATACTCCATCACTTTCCTCTTCGACTACATCTGCCAGTTCATCACATTCACAATCGTATTCTCGCCCAAGAAGTCCAGACACTCTGAAAACCCCCCTCGACTACATTCCGCCCTTGCATACCCTCGCCGTCATCGAGGAGCGGTCCATGGGGAACCAGGCACTCGTCGGTCGGCGTGTCTCACAAAGCTCCGGGAGCATCATCTTCGCATCCATGGATCCTCCGGGGCAGGACGGATTCATGCGATCTCTGCGGACGATCGAAACTCGGACAAAGAATCGGAACGTTGATAACCTCCGTGTCAACGTGCCGCCCCTCTCTCTGCCGTTTCCCATAGCCCATTCACCAACCCACGAGTCCAGCCCATACATGGTTATGAACCGGCCAATGATACCCATTCCACGTTCAGGTTTGGGCGGGAAGCTCTCCCTGACGCGCATCATTTCTCCCGTGTCTAAGAGCTCCAAATATTCGGAATCCGGATCGGATCCATCGTCGACGTCGCCGACCGTGAGCATCTCTACGTCGAAGTTCTCCAAGAAGGAAGATGCAAAGGAGGAGAAGACAAGGAAAGCGGAGGCGAAAAGGATGAAGAAGGCTGAACAAAAGGCCAGGCTCGAGCGGCTGGCTGAGGAGCTCAAGGAGCGTCAGCGGCGCAAAGCTCTTGCGCCAGAAAGGGACTCTGTCCATTCGAACCGGTCCGGTGGCCGTAGCCGGCACTGGGACTCTGATATCGCCATGTATGACGGACTTGGAAATGCAATGTAGGGAATTTTTATATGTTGTTCTGTGTTGTGTTGTTTGATCTACGTCATTCGTTCATAGATATTTTTCTGCGTATATATATACCTCGCCGCTCCTTTGGCATGTTTTGGCATTTGTTCAACAAGAGTACCTATCATTAATGTAGAATTTACATGTATCATGCTAGCTATAAATCTGGCCTGGGTAGTTTCCCAACCATGTGAGAAAAAACATGATGCGACAACTAAAAAATGCTAATCTTCAAGTGTCAGTAAACAGTCTTCTTTTAGATCACCCTATGGTAGTGGCGCATTTGGTCTATCGTCAGCACCGCTATCGACCTCGAGAGACATATCCGTCTCAGCACTAGACAAAGTCTGAGCAGCCTCCCCGGCGTTGTGGACGTCGGTGACTGGATCAGGTTCATTATAGCGCATCTCTGTCTCACGGACCATTTCCCTTCCAGGAAGACCAGCAGATGACTCAGGTACTTGTGCCAATCGGGTTGCTGAAGTTGACACCAGATGATTGTCTGTCAGACAAGACAAACTGTCAGATCATTCAAGATATAGATTCAGAGCTTCACGACGAACGACAACTCACACTCCTTGGCATGTGCTGGAATCGAAGAATGTCAGACGCCACTTCAAAGTCAGATGAGTCACTCAAGTTGGAGGTGACGTACCAAGGTCTTTCTGTCGACTACACGAGCTACCTAGCTCGCAATCCGGACGGTTCGCAATAGCTGCGTCCAAGTGACCCTTTTGACGTTCGCGGATCCACCATTCCTTCAAGCCCCAGAGCAATACTTCTGTTGCACAATGCCTACAGATGCGAGTTCTCGGAGCATTAGGATTATCATCGATCCCCGCTGCAACACTATGCATGTCCACAAAAAGGTCCGATTCAATTAGGGGTCGGAACCCGTTGGGCTGTGACTGTAGGTGCTGCACGATCTACAATCCACAAATCAATGTCTCAGGAACTCTAGGGACAAGTTTCACGAACTCACGTCACGATATATTTGTCTTGGGATGATTTGCCCATTAGTCAAGTAATCAAACATGATTTCAACTTCCACAGTGTTGTTTTCAAAACATTCATAGACCTCGGAGGATTGAATGAGGTCACCGATGTCGGTCATGTTATGAGGATGTTGGGCAACTAAAGGTGACGCAGTACATCTACCCTGGACGTTGATTCCACAGAATGACACCTGACAAAAGTCACATTTCGTCGTGACAGGGGCTCCCAGGGCAAGCAGCATCTCACTAATGGGACAGCCATAAGCGATGCTAGAGAATAAAACACGGGAAATTCATACCAGTTTCCGCAATATGCATGTCCCGGTGGCGCACCATCGTCAAGATGCCAAGCCTGTTCGGGGTCGACTGAAAAGTCTACAATCGGTTGTGGACATCTCCATCCATACAGGTTATCGGGCCCGCAATGCGGGCAAGGACGGGCATAGTCTGAATTCTGGTTGAGATTTGGTTCTGGAGACGCCTCCCGAGGAGTCGGAATCTGGAAGAATACTCGAGACACATCCGTATGGATATGAATCACCGTACGCACCCGCATCGATGTGCCAACTTTATAGATTTCGTCCGCCTGCGTTCGCTCCCGTTCTGTACGTGTCCTCGAGGGTTCCGCACGTAGTAGCACATCGACGATTGTCTGAAGAGGGCGAGATGGCGTGACAAAACTCGAGACCCCCCTACAGGCAGGACAGTTGGTGCCACCGTTCTGTAGATCGGTCTAGTTAGCGCCTGTGTCGCCCCAAGATACCGTCCTCAAACGCAAAACGACACAACCACGCGTTTGGCGAAACCAAACCAGCCCATGATAGTGTAGGTCCGGACCATCTCGTGCCACTGGACGCCAGCAGTCTGACGGCAACTCACCTTGATCCAAAGCACACAACAGCTGCAGCCTTGTTAGCATCTGATTACACTCTGAATACATCAACCATACCTTCCGCAAAAGAAATGTTGACAGGGTGACACGACAACTGGTCGGTAGACGAGTTCAGCGCAACAGCCGCATTGAAGCTCCTGTGCAAGATCATCGACAAGGGCATCATATTTAGACGTAGATGCTATCGGTAATTGCGCAATCTGTTCTGACGGGTCTTCCTTGAACCTCTTCCTCGTGATCTCGTCGTCAACAGCCTCGAAGGAGGGGGAGAGTGGTCGCTTCAGTGTCGAGGTGGACGGTTGGTCGTCGACAGCGAGAGGAGGCCTTGTATCTGGTGTGGTATGGGCTGGGTGAACGTTTTCCATGGAACGCAAGACACTTATCATGCAAGTCAAGGTCAATGTAGGGAACGACGCGCATTTCGGGCTTAAGTACGTCCGTGACTGTAGTGGCAGCCACATCATTCCCTTTTTAGGAAATATCGGTAATGATACATGAGCTAAATACAAAGCACATAGTCCCAAAGGCTATCGATGCAAACGCGATTCTCAGTTCGAGGCCACCATTTCAGGAGGACTCTGCAGTGGCAGGGGACGACCTGCTTTCCTACAAGCAGCAGCGAGTTGTTCGCGGATTCTCTGCGATCGGCGTCTTTGCTCTAGCATGCCGACTTAGCGCCGATCCAGGGCAGTGGTACAGGACTTACCGGAACACGGCCACAAGGTACTCAGGTAATCTATAGGTTTAAAAAGGGTGGTACCCACATCGAGGGCGAGAGTCAACGAATTGTCGCGTTCCCAAAGAGACAATGCCCTATTCCGGTTGCGGATCAGTGACGTGAAGTATAGCTTTCTAGTATCCACACTACCTGCTGATCTGGCTCATGAACCAAAATACAAAGAAAGGCCGGTGCACCAACGTATGCGATGCATTCCCTGTCACGGCTCCCAGTGATTGGACGACACGCTGGGCGACATTGGCTTGGTGGGTGACTTGAAAATGACATGTGAGTCGCGCTTATGTAGATCGAGACAAGATCGACGTACGCCACTCTGTTGCTTTTTTATGGAAAAGGTGTTTGATGTCACTAGAAATGGCTGAGTCGTGTTTCCGACCAGTGAAACAAGGAAACACCTACCCAGCGGCAAGTGGCATATATCGTTGGAATTCATGCGTCAGGATGAACCGTACACTGCGCGTCATTTAATCGGATTCACCACAAGGAACGAGTCGCTTACTTGAATAAATACTCACGTCCCTGGAATAGGAACGTTTTCTCGAGGTCACATCCATGTGAGTCGAGCGCTTTCTCAAGCACATCCGCTTCGAGCCATGCGTCCAGCCCAAAGCGTGCCATATCGGCTTCCAATACGCTGGGATCGCGTCGCATCCTCAGACAACTGTGCCAGAGAAGTATCGTCCGATAATTGAGTGACCAGATAGTGTCTTTTCCGGAATGACTATCGGAGGAGCGTATCGCCTCTCCGGGAAAGAGTAGCGCAATCTAAATGCCTGTAGGTCAGTAGAGCCACACAGACGAGAAGGTATATATACATTAGCGGGTTCTAGGACGAAGAGCTCAGAAAATGGTTGGTTTGCTGATGTGACATATGATGTGTGGCCAGCGGTGAGCAGTAACGTGCTCCAGCAAAGCCTGCGACAAGTCTCCTTTCTGATCTCGGCCTCTGACCAAGAATGATCCCACCCCGGGGAAGATAGCCAGAGGGGAGTGTACTCATGGGCCGCCGCCGAACGTTGTGCGAGCGATCGGGAAGTACAAGAGCAGCCTTGCCACGTATACGGGGAGTGTGTGTTGTTTACGCCAGCACTGAATAATGGGTTGGTTGCCCAAGATTGTGACGCAGACATGACCGAGGGGACAGAACGTGGAGAAAATCTAGTGGAAGCCGGATCTTCCATGTCGATAAAGGTCAGAGAAAGCGTCCTGATGATAGTGTCGAGCATGACCAGACCAGACGAGGATCGCTCGCTAGTGTGATTAGGATGCGCGCAGACTTCGAACAAAGCTAGTAGCTTTTGGACGGTCAGATAAGCGACGGAACAAAGGGACCTACTTACCCAAGCTGCTTGTGCTAGTTCTTCGTCGATCCAGCGAGCATTCAGACTGGCTTCGAGGGCACCCTGAGCGACGTCCCGGAGACGCATTGCTTTCTGGCGACCTTCTTTGCCAAATCCGGCCTCGGAAGACTGAAAAAAGGTGGCGATGGCAAGCGCGGCAGGCAAGAAGCTAGGTTGCATGCGGAGCCGCCTTTCTGGGTCGAAATAGATAGAGAGAAACCGAGGGACATTGATGAAGGAAAACCAGTAATTCGAATAGCGGAGAAGAAAACGTAAATCGCTAGTAATCTGGTTTGCCGCTTGTTGGCGTTTAGACATGTGTGTGGATAAGGATGGAAAGGAAGAGGGATACATGGTGAGGAGGGAATCCCACCAAGTCTGACGAGCAAATTCGAGGGAAGGCTCAGAGGTAATATAATTCTCAGGGGTGTCGGTGTCGTGATCTTCGTACGGGGAGATGGATGCACGAGTCATAGTTGTGGTGATGACTGGGGGATGGAGGTCGAGATAGGAAGGAAAGTTTAGTATATTGGGTAGACCCTTTGGTCACAACTGGTATGAGAATGTCAACGACGATTAAGTGATCAAGTTAATACCTGACTGCTGGTCATGTGGTATAATGTGCTGTCGGGGAGCACCAAGAGAGGATCAGACATGAGTGGTCCTGAGGTGGTGAGACCTGGACGCAAGGGTGGTGGGGAAGCTGTGGGAGTGGAGTGAAATGGGGGCATATCGGCTAATTGTGGGTCGAGGACGAGAGAGGGTTGTTTGAGGGGAGCGAGAGGGTGAGCGGATGCGGGGAGGGAACGGAACTGAGGTTGTGGAGACAGGGTGTCATGTCTCTTTCGACGGCGACGACGGGACGCGACTGTGTCTGTATCACTCTCCTGACGAGCCTCGCGTGCCATGCGCTGGCGTGCACCAGGAGTCTTGTCTGGGCCTCTGCGCTTTGGTGCGGCATCATAGACGCAGGGGTCTGTCGGCTTGGCACGACGGGCGCAGTTATGGCAGGATGGCTTTGCGCCATCGCAGCGTATTTTGCGCGTTCGGCTTGGATGTGGGTGAGGAGGAGGGGAAGGAGGAAGGGGAAAGGGAGGACATACCATTGCAGGCAAGCGACGTATACACGTGCGCGGGGTTTTCCCTGTGAGGTGAGGGGCTGATCTGGAGCGAGTTCGATGTGGGTTTTCTCTCTGCGGGTTTTCTTGGCGCGAGAGAGCACGGAAGGTGAGTAGGGGCGGTGTGGGTCAACGACGAGGGTGGTGTCGAGTTGTTGGAGGTCGTGCGCAGGGATGCCGGGGAGGGACATGCTCGCGATGGACGGAAGTCGGGACACTGAAGTGAAGATGTTGTCGCTTGATTTGAGAGAATTCGGTGGGAATGTCAACTGACATTATTGACACCGTCGACGACGACAGTGACAATATTGATGCTGATCCGGGACCAGGCCCTCTCCGCAGATACTATGGGTACATAAAAGGTATCCATATCCCCACCCATGCACCCATTTACCCTCACCCTCGCTCCCATTTCCGCTCTCGGAGCCACCGCTGCACCACCCAGGTCCCTACCATGACCTCCGCTCAGCTCTCAGCTCTCGCCGTTCGCGAGGGCTGCATACTGCCCTCCTGCCATCGTACAGGGCTGGGCCTGTGGTCGTGTGTCTTTTGTCTTTAGAAAACACATCTGTCTCACACCATCCAAGAGGCCTGCCAAGCTGTCCCGGACTTCCACGTCTCTCTAACCGGTGGTGACGGTAACGCCATCCAATATTGTAACAGCAATCTCTTCCCTCTCTTGCTCTTCTCTTACAGTCCCTCTCGAGACTATGTTGGCTATCGGCTTTCCTCCAACTCCGTCGTCGTCGCCCACCAAGGCACTAATCCCACCCAACCGCAACTATTTCTTCCTCCTTACCAAATTGCATTCGTTTCTCTTCTCATAGCCTCTCCGACCTCACCGATGTCGACATTGTCATGGAAAACCTCGATTCTACCCTCTTTCCTGGCGTAGACAGCAGTGTCCAGGTCCACAGCGGCTTCGCCAACGAACACGCTCAGACTGCCCCAATCGTTCTTGACCAGGTCAAGTCCCTCATTTCTCGCTATGGCGCGACATCCGTCACTCTGGTATGCGTCCTCCTCCCCCAAACATCTTGTGTTGATTTTTTAAAGGTTGGTCACTCCCTCGGAGGAGTGCTCGCCGAACTTGATTGCATGTTCATGGCCCTCAACTTACCATCCAACATCGCCATCAAAGGCGTCACCTATGGCACCCCTCGTGCGATGCAACCGTTCGTTTTCTTTATTATTCCCATCTCAAGCAATTCAAAAGACATCATTCCCATCGTCCCTGACCGTCTCTTGGGTTTTTCACACGTCATGGGTGAAGTTCATATCATTCAGCCCAACGACGCAGTCGAATGTCCAGGTAGGCAGAGCAGCTCATTGCTCTATCCATTCCTGTCCAGTAACACTTTAGGCGACGACGACATGACGGACGCTCAATGCACCGTCATGACAGTATCCAATATTTTTGACGGTGATATTCTTGACCACTTGGGCCCCTACCAGGGGATCTGCATTGGCACGATTTATTGCACATAAATAGTAATTCAGGTCACTCGGGTTCCATTTTTATCGTGAGTTGTAACACGATGTTGTACTATCTCAACGGTCATGCGCAGTCTGAGTTTGAGAATCTTGCGATGCACAATAATTTTGTCGTGTCAACATACCTCGTGGACACGTCACGTTGGTGTATGGAACAGAGTTGGACACTGGCTCATCCGATTCATCCACTACGACGGCAAAAAACGGAACATCGGCCAAGGTAGCCACATGCTGGCTCATCATGCGCACCCGGTTTCATTAAGGAGACATGTATGCTGACCTCGCATGAAGGGCAAATTGATCTCCTCCAGCTCAAAGGTATTGGTCCCGATGGGAACCAACGTGCAGTCGGTGGCCAGCATCACATTGGAACCAAGATAATAGTTCCACGGAAAAGCCATTGGATTACGGAGTAACTTCCGCGATGCGGTAATCCAAACGGGAAATGTAATTTTACCAGTTTCCTGCAACGCTAGAATCAGTCATGTCGTCGACCGCGATCATATCTTGGCCCGATGATACAGGATAAGATATTAGTGCAAGGCTGCTGTTTGTCACATGTCATCCTCGGAGAACATCTACCCATCAATAGGAAACGGAGTGACATTCAACGAGATCTAATGAAGCAGTGAGCTCTACTTTGTACGCATGATGCGTAACTTGTGAGGCTTGTATACGAAGCTCTCCGAGTAGTTTTTTGGAGGGATCCTCTTGACAGTCTCCGGTTGACTACAGAACGAAAATCGGTGAACCATAAATACTCAAAAGGGATACTCAAACTTACATGTAGTAGTCCCACCCTAGGATCAAACAATGTGACATCAACGAAAGAAATGCCAGAGAAAACGATTACATACCTTGCTTCTCAGCGAAATGGACGGCGTCCTCCTTGCTCTTGAACGAGAGGCGTGTGCCTTGCATGTAATCCGCGCTAGCGCAAGTTGATACTCGGTCCGAGGTTCGCACAATAACTACTCACGAACTAGCCCAACCCATCAAGGGATTTTCCCAACGACCGGCGCCCTGGAGGATATCCCAGTCGATGCGCCAACGTTCCGTTTTTCCAGAGCCACTTTGCATGGTATTGCGTGTAGGCTGGTAGATGCGTACCGCGCGATGACGAAGTTCGGCTGGAGACGTGCAATGGGTGTGTCAGTTGCATTACAAAGATGATTGAGATGCATACCGGGTGCACCGCTGACTACATCAGCGGTGAAAACCTCGCCACGGACAGGTTCCGCAATCTGTGTGCTCTCCGATTTCTCGGCAGCAACTTGAGTTTGGGAGGGCGAGTCTGTCGTGAGGCCACGGGTGTACGCCAACGCATTCAAAGTTGGTCGAGCACGGCAAGCACGAAGGAGGGACATTGTTCTCGATGGTTATGTGTCGTTTCAACCACTGACTCCGGTCTACACCGCAGTGGCTGTGCTGTGCTGCATAATGATATCCCGACGCAAAATTAAAATTTACTTAGAAAAAATATATTCGTAGGGGATACTTGGAATTTATTTTAGATCGGTCCGCGCTAGGTTTTCAAACTCCGGTTACGGCCAACTGCCTCTGCCCTCCCACACTATACTACATGTACTTAGTACTAGTTATCCTATTTATGCGACGCACCATGCACTAAGCGTTGCCGAGACCTGAGATAATAATGCACCATTGCTAAATAACTCCCAGATTTCCTCCCAGCCCCATCCTGTCCATCGCAATGGAGAGGGCTGCACGGCAACCCAGGGTGGTCATCATTGGTGCTGGGTGAGTCGTCTTGTTGCCCGAGTATGATATGCTTATCCGTACTCGAGCGTTGGAGGTTTGTCCTTTGCTATCGCACTCAAGTCCAGGTTTGGCTTCGGAAATTTCACTGCAAGTGTCGCCCTGTTGCCTCAATGGGTGAATTCGCTCACCGCCAATCCTAGA
This sequence comes from Boletus smithii, assembly GCA_038092715.1. Classification (NCBI taxonomy): domain Eukaryota; kingdom Fungi; phylum Basidiomycota; class Agaricomycetes; order Boletales; family Boletaceae; genus Boletus; species Boletus smithii. Next base: position 12,461 of record JBBPQT010000090.1, on the reverse strand, counting down.
TATATGAAAAGGCAGGCGAAGTAGGCGGCGTCTGGAGAGTGAGTACTAGTTACAAGCCAACAGCAGATATTTGACATTCTTGCAGGCCAATACATATCCTGTATGTGCCACAGCTCGTCTAGAAATCCTCTATTCATCGTTCCTAGGGCTGCTCTTCTGACGTGCAGATACACTGGTATAGCCTCTCGTCTGACCTCAATCCCAACTGGGACACATCTCACGGTCTCCAACCCGAAATTCAAGACTATTGGATTGGCCTTGCAAAGAAATATGGACTGTACCCCCACCTTGTCTCCAATACCAAAGTGATCTCGGCCGAGTGGAGTGATGTTCACAATTACTACAAGATCATCTCCGAAGACGTTCTGACAGGAAAGAAAACCACCGATACCGCACATATCGTCATTTCAGGGGTAGGAATCCTGGAGGTACCAAAAACACCGTACGAAATACCGGGCATCGAAACGTTCAAGGGAATCTCGTTTCATTCAGCGACATGGCCTCAGGGGCTGGATCTTCGCTATAAACGTGTGGCCGTCATTGGTAATGCGTCTTCTGGGTACTTGGCGAGGTAACAGATTTCCGGCCAACGTATTGACATGTTTCCTAGCGCCCAGTTCGTCCCTGCCCTTGCGGCAGATCCGAGTGTTCACGTTGTCAACTTCATTCGAACTCCAGTGTGGTTCAACACACGAGTGAGTCTCTTGGTCTCCGGCGTATCCCCGCACTTACTCGGGATTTCAGCCCCATATACCATATTCCGATACGGCGAAGTGGTTATTCGCCAACATACCCCTGGTGATGAGGCTTCACCGCGCATATATCATGTTCAAGGTGCCTGGGATTCCCCTTTTGTTTGGAACCTTACATCTGACGTTCATAGTTCGACTGGCCCTCGCTGAGGCCTCAGAGTGCAGCAGCCCGTGAGAGACACCGTCAAGTACATTTTGCGTCCGGCGCAGCATATGCAGAGCGTTGATGTCTTGCAGGTTTTGCGACAATACATACTAGACAGCACGCCGAGCAAGTATCATGATTACCTGATACCCACGCATCGTGAGTCCAGTGCGCATTCCCGACGTATCAATTCTTAATGCCCTTTTAGCCCCTGGGTGCAAACGAACAGGTGGCTATTTTAACCTCGAGTCCATCACCCTGCTTATATCTGTCTGTTCGGCAGTGGCTGATAGCGGTTACCTCAAAAGCCTAAGTCTACCGAACGTTGCACTCAACTTTGATGGGATCGAACAAATAGTAGAGAATGGCATCCTGACTAAGAAAGGTAATGCATCTTATTTCTTTTGACATGGTGCAAAATGTGATATTTTTCCTTGGAAAGGCGAAATATTGCCATTTGATAGTATCGTCTACGCGACGGGATTCATGGGGGTCATACATTCTCCGCTTTATAAATTGGGTTTGCTGACGGTGTCGCGCATCAGGATCAGTATCCCGTGCACGTGAAGGGATTAAACGGAACGACTGTTCAAGGATATTACGATGCTCATGGAGGTCCGACTGGCTATTATGGTACAACGATCCCCGACATTCCGAATTTCTACATGTTAGCGGGTACGCCACATGTGAAACCCAACCGTGTCGTTCACTCAGACACACGTCGTTCTAGGTCCTAATACCGGCACACCAACGTCCACACTTTTCGTAGAAGAAGTCCAGGTTCGTGACGTTTGCTCGTGCTGCCATGATCCTCACTCTCACGATCCAACAGATCACGTATTCTTTACAGCTCGTCAAACCAGTTCTTGACGGTCTGGTGTCGGCCTTTACTGTCAAGGCGGATGCCACGGATGCGTACAACGCCAAGCTCCAGGAACGACTTTCGCGTTCCGTGCACACGCAATGTTACTCCTGGCAACGCACGGGCGGAACCGGGAAAATTTTTAATCCACTCCCTTGGGCAGTCACCCTCTGGTGGTGGCGGCTTCGCCGGCCGAATTGGGCACACTATACCCCGATAGATGGACAGAAGTGGGTGAGGAAACGGACAATAGAGAAGATGTTTGGCGTGTTGAAGGTGTCTGCATTCGTGCTCCTGTCTCTGGCGTATGCGCGTCGCTCGGCGTTGTATCCGTTGTACGAAAAAGTAGGTTTTCTCTGGTCACATGAGCCATCGCTCACGCTCTCGAAAGCTTCGGGGGTACGGGAAAATGATCGTCTGAACCCTGGTGCGCATATGCTGGGCGAGGAAGGCACTACGGTCATCTACCACAAATGAAATTGATTCCCAGTGGTATTACGTAGTCGCGCTTATCAGGTTCACCAAGCTCCAGTATGCCAAAGGTCTCAGAGGGAGCGATTGGGTATATATATGCAACTATGTAACATAAATTACAATGATGTTTCGTTTACGAAAAGTGTAAGACGACCAAAGCCAAAAGAGTTCATGCATCAGGTGTCAAATTGACTGGGCGTCAAACCCAATGATCCTGCTCACTGGGTGCAGCATTATGACAGGATTGTTCTTGGCGACAGCTTCTTCTGCCACATCATCCATCTCTGAATCATCCTCCTCTGCGTCACTATCAGACTCCCTGCCAGCATGTTTCGGCCCCAGCATGCTGACAACCCGGCTGATGTGAGCCTCGGATTGCTTGAAAGATGGAGGTGCACGAAGGGTGACAGCGGCGTCGCATATCGCCTTGATCACATCGTGGTCAAGCTCAATATTGAATAAATCGAGAATGTATCTTCGCACAGGGAGACGATAACGCTGCGTAGAAATGATATGGAGGGCCCTGAAGAACACTGTTGGAGAGGTGAACGCGAAACAGTACTCGGGCCGTGACTTCATTCTGGTGCGCCAAGATGAGTCAGGGATGACTTGTTCAGTGACGAGGACTGACCTTGCCAGGGAACGTGAGGCAGTATTTGCAATCACGGTGTTGCTCAAATTGTCAATCGCAGTGATCACTTCGAGTTCCGTCTGTGCGGTAGGTGGAAGTAGGCGAACGTCTGCATCACTTTTGATTTCAACTGGTTCCCAAGTGGGGAGCTTGAGCAAAGTTATGAGTAACAGTCTCGTATATGCGCACAACCCATACCGAAATGAATCGGTCCAAGTCCACTGGTACACACAATCCAGTGGGGAGACCGAGTGGTGATAGAGTGGCCTCCCACCTGTAGTCGTCCAGTATTTCGGCTCCTTGAGTCGTCGATGATATCAATCCCAAGACGAAGAAACATGTTCTAGAAGTCGATTCAGTGTCTTATCGAGATTTGTGCTTTCGGCTCACCCTCGTACGGAAGGTATGAGAGAGTGCTCTGCTATGTCAAGAATCGACGGAATGATATCTTCCTCCTCGAGAAACGGCAAGCCACCTTCGGTGGCGCCAACATTACCCTGCAAATATCAGTGAATCAGGTATCAAAAAGGTATGTCAAACGACTCACAACCGCCCAAAGAATGCTCTTTAGCTTCAGGATGAGTTCGAGATCTTCGCTCTCAAGACCATGCTGCCGGATAAAATGAGAAAACTCTGCAAAGTGCCCCTTTTCACTCAAGACTTGACAGCCAAGTTCGGTCTTGGACATCTCCCCGTAAAAATGAGGTGGGACGACTCCATCGAAGGCACTGTGTAGCATTGATTAGAGCTAGAGCTGGAACGAAAATATAATACTCGCAGAACGTCCTCGTCATCCTCCGCAGCTTCAGAACTGAATACCTTGGCCAAAAAGATCTCTACTTGGACAACGTAATAGGTGTTGCGTTCCTTATATACTAGTTGTTAGTCGAAGGACGAACAAACTCATTGGTCTTACATGGAACCACATGTCCATCTCTCTGTCAATATAGCCAGTGTTGTAAAGATACCGGAACCCCATTGGAGTGGACATGAATCTGATGGGATCACGTCAATTAGATGAAATCAGATAGCGTCGTGTTTAGAACCGACTTCAGCAACAATGGATGACCTATTTCACCGAGATGGTCCATCGTTGGTTGCATTTCCACAACAAGCTGGAGCACCTCCATGGCATCGCACGCCTCTTCAAGGAACTGGATGGCCATCTCACATACTTCCGGAGAAGGATCGTAGAGTTGCGTTAGGAGAAGCCGCAAGCTCCATGACACCGGGCTGAGAGCATTGCGGATGAGCTCGCCAAGATGACTCGTCGCAAATAGTCGTACGTGAACGTCTTCGGACGTCAGAGCTTTCAAGAGCACTACACGGGGATGCCCATCACTATATATTTGTTATATTTGAGCGTAATGGAATAAAAACGTGTCAATACGTGCATGGTGTAGTCCAGGTTCGTGATCACCGCAGTTATGAGATCTTCACGATTCCGGAGCTCGCTAAGATGGTAGAAAGCAGTAAAGATCTTCGACTTCTCCATGAGCCTGTGGATTGTGTTAGTAACGATGCTATGCAAAATGCCCCTGACATACTCGAGTCCCTCTGGATGCTTGCTGAGAGTGCCAAGCATTTCAAAGTAGCCATAGGTCAGGGTGTCCGATATGCGTGCTTTAGAGAAAATTGGATCAGATTCGGGAGTGGGGTTGAACTGCCGTTCGGGGTCAGCGCGGAGAACTTATCGAAAATGGGACACGCACTGGATCGAGCTGGGCAAAACTCTTCACGATTTGATCAAGAAAATCGTCCTCCGTCATGAGAAAGCGAACACCGTCCGGGCTCGCAAGAAGGGTTGTGAGGAGATTACATCCCAATCGCACCCATCGAAAATTAGGCTGTCAAATAACCCTAGTGGGTCAGAGATAACGAGGGATCTCACACTGAATTCACCTGTTTACGCGGAAGATCGGAGAAACGATGTGAAAATGGGTGAAAAAATGACATGAGGCGACGCATGAAGCGCGAAACTTTGATAGCTTCCTCTAGCCGTTTAGGGTTCAGGAGTGGTCCATCAATTAAGTCTTGAAGCATGTCAAAATTCCACTTCGTATTGTCTTTGGTGAGCATGACCTAGAGGGTGTTCTTACAAAACTGAACCTAACATCTATACAAGAAGCCATTCACCTGAGTCTCGAGTAAACATGATTGGAATGTTTTGTCGTCCATTTGCATGCCGATCTTGATCTTGCTTTGCTCTACTTGACGTTGTCCTCGTCGGACGGCATCCTCTGCAGAATTAGCCCTGAACAAGAGCAATGTTGTGATGCAAGGCATATGGGATCAAAGCAAGGCTAACCTCGGTCTCGTACCCTTGACATTAGGTTGCAACCTTGCACGGTTACGGTTAAAACTATCGATCGCGGATATTGCTGATGTCCCGATAATCCTATGCTCCCCGTGGTTGTAGTCCGATGCGAGATTGAAGACGCGAGGAACAGCCTGTATTTTCGCCGCGATGGTTAGTGGCAAGACTCGATTTGCCATTTGCATGACTTCTGCCATGAGTAGAGTGGCTTTGCGCGTCAAGCTGGACCCAATAGTGCTTTCTTCTAGCATGCAAGTCAATGCCTAAGGACAGCATCAGGATGCGACTCTTTCAAAGGAAGTGAAATGTACTCACATCTAGCAAACCCGCATTAGTGAAGACTAAAAGTAGGAGAGCAATATATTGGTCAGTCAGCTTCAGCGTTTCAGGCGGCCGCTCTGGCGATTTGTTTTCACCAATGCGCTCAGGCAAATTCCGAGGTTTACGGTACACTACAGAACATGACCTTGAATTCGACGATATGATAGTCAGGTTACTCACTCGTCAAACGACGTCCATCGATGAAGGTCTTGTACCACTCAGGGGCTTTGATGTTAAGAAGATCAAAGAACATATCGAGAATGATTTCCTACATTTCTGTGAGTATTGAGCTCCAATAAAGAATATCGATGTACCCTTGTGTCAAGGGAAGGTATCCGCAGTGTATTAACGATGGATTTAATCGCTCTCTGATCCTCCATGCAGAAATACATGAGTCCTAGCATAGTGTCAGCCACGAGAAGATCAAACATTTGTAGTACCAACCACTCCAAGTCCGTAGCATGAGTTCTATGACCTTTGTGCAACTTCTCATGCGTTCCGCGTGATCAGAGCCTCGTCCGTAGGCATCGGTCACTGCCAAGAGTGCAATCTTGGGGAACTGTTTGAGGGGAACAAAACGCATGGCTTTGCAACATACCTCGACATCGATACCCAATCGCAAGTAAGCACGAGTGCGCGGGGTGTCGATAATATGAAGGAACGTGGCTGCAAGGATAGGTCCGATCTCGACTGGGCCCTCGCCAAGAGCATGTAGGAGGAACCGGATACCGCCTGTCCTTGCAACCAGATCGATATCAAGCAAACCTATTGTCGAGGATGCAGTCAGGGCGTGGCAATAACTCACTTATGATCTCGACGAACTCATCTCGGCCAACGTTTGGACGCATATCTGCCTAAACGGATCTTCCGCGTGCTCGGCAACAGCAACGAATGCTCGCATTATCGGCTCGGACAGTGGAATCAAAGTTGATCCAGTGTTTTCCCGTCTGTCACGCTTTTCGGATACGATATCAACCACAGCACGGATGAGCTTGATGACCTGTTCTCTCTCAACAGCATGTTTGTTGTCGCGCGCCAGCGACCTAGAGGAGGTTCACATACAGTTCTGAGCCAGAAGTAAACAACACCACTTTACTATGAACCATTCCAATGGCTGACGATGCAACTCTTCTACCGAGGCGGAATCGACTAACGAGTGGCGGATAAGCCTATACGCCGCTGCGTGACAGTACTTTGACGATCTGTCTGAGAGACATGGTATCACACTTGCACATTTCGTGAGCTGGCATGCCATGAAAGATAGGCAGGAATGGAACTGACGCTTGGACCAACTCGGGTACGCTTAACTCATACCGGACACGAAGATTGCGTTGGAGAAGATTAACAAGTTTATTCATGACGTCTATACGCGCTTTGTCGAGTTCAGAGTTCGTAGGGACGGTAGAAATGCTCGACGACGATGTCATCGCTGGAGTAGATGAACTTGGGCGAGAAGTAGTGGCGAGTGACTTGAGATAAGAATTCGCCTGGTTCAACGCGGTACGAAAGTCGTCTGATAGAGTTGTTGAATCATGCCACACAGTCATCATCAAGGAATGATTACCTCGATCCCTGTCACCACTGTCTGCTCTGAAGCGGACGGTGGATGGCGGAGCTTGCCCAGCGAACTTGCGCTTGGTCGTGGGTCCAACCCCATTCCTTCTTTGTTTGCCACGCGATGTTTCTTGGAGGAGTCCTGTCGGAATTTTGAGAGCATATAAGATTAGATTGACCTCACCTTGTTCAATTCTCTTGGTGAGTACTTCTATCTCCTTTGTGGCCATCTCCAATTCTGACTCGACTTGTATTCGCATAGTGTCCTTATGAGATCAAGTTCAGTGCGATTCCTTGCGATTCATAACCAGCCCCTACGGTGATGGGGAGTTTGAGGAACTTCTCTGCTCCTTCCTTTATGCGGTTCTCTCTCTCCAGGAGAGCGGTTAGCGCTTCCAGCTGTGGTCGCGCTCGTGACACGCTCTTTGCCGCACGGTGTATGTATGCGCACCTGGTCATCAGATGGTCTGTTCGAGTTGTCCGTTTCCTGTGACGCGCTATTGGATGTCAAGGCAGTCGACTGAGAAGAGAAGGAGACATTGGAGTGATGAGCAGGCATAACTCCCGACGAATCATGGCTGTCATTGTTTGCTGGCATGAGCTGGTTGAAGCACAGAATTCGGGCTAGTCGCGTCGCTTGCGGCTTGCCCCGATTGGCAGGGAGACAGTCACGTGAGTCTAATGCCTCGGTAAAATCCGTAAAACTGCCAAAACAAGGTTCAAGCCACAATGGTCCAATTCCTATACACCCCATCCAACACAACACACTCGACAAGCTCCTCAAGATGGGTACGTGCGAGTCCGACATGCTGCCACTGTACATCCCTGACAATGTATCCGTCCAGTTCGCTACGCCGCCGCTGCCCTCGCCACCAACCCCGAAAAAAGTTGGTTTTCCATACAGGCTCACCGTGTCGATCTCACCTTGATCATATCACATTCGTACAGCCGCCCGCGCCCGTGGCGAGTACTTGCGCACACACTTCAAGAACATGCGTGAGGTTGCTGCTGCCCTCTCGGGTGCGTTTATAACTAAATGAGCATGATCGACCGAAACCAAGCGGTTTGAATAGGCTTGAAATTGACCAAGGCTTACGCTTACCTTGGCGACGTCGTGGAACACAAACAAGTTATTCCCTTCCGCCGTTACTCGGGTGGCGTCGGTCGTGCTAGCCAGGCCAAACAATTCAAGACGACCCAAGGTGAATATCGTGAACGGAAGGAGATCACACCTTGACGAGAGACCTAACATCACCACCCCAGGTCGCTGGCCCGAGAAATCCGTCAAGTTCATCACCCGCCTCTTGAAGAATGCCGAGTCCAATGCTGACGCAAAGAGCTTGGAACTCGAAGAACTCATTATCAAAAACATCGTCGTTCAGCAGGCACCCGTAAGTTTCAACAAGTCCCCATCCTATGATCAAGCATTTAAATACTCAACTTACTCAGAAAACTCGTCGTCGCACGTACCGTGCACACGGTCGCATCAACCCCTACCAAGGTCACCCTTGCCACGTTGAGATTATCCTGAGCGTTTCAGGCGAGGAGGTGGAGCGGAGCAAGGACAAGGATGCGGTCGTCACTTCTTCTCTTTCATCATTGAACCGACGTCAGATCGCAAGGAGACGAATTGAGGCAGCCCGTGCATGATTCCACTCACCCAGCTTGATGTGACAGCAGCACTACTCGCATGCAGTTATATACGCAAATATGCATATAGGCTATGGCACTAGACCCGATCTCCTCGGGCGTCACCCATGCATCTCATTGAGAGAGAATAACGAGCGTGTAAATCATGTTGGAGAGAAATACATAATATAAAGATATCACTAAGGAAGCAACGCTTTCCAGTGACTTGAAGAAATTGAGTAAGGAACGACTTTCGTCAAGTACCAAGGAAATTAAAGCAACTGGGGTCGGGTTAATTAAATAATACATTCAAACGTTTTCCGCACCACACCTGCGTGGTATTAATCTCTGGCTTCTCATAGTTGACGACTGCAGAGACTAAAGGATGACAAGGTGAACGATTGAATCCTACCCAAGTCCAACTGCAGTTGACGTACCAAGTGTTGTATATGCGTTTTTCCCATTCCACTTCAGTGCCAACGAGATATTCGGACAAAACGTGTTCCAGCCAGTCACAGATATAATCAATACGCTGGATTTTAAATGGGGCGTGGCATTTCTCCATCGCTGTACAAGAACTGTCAATTACCATCGAATGCGCTAGAGGCTCGAAACGAACCCCTAACAGCCCACGTTATTGGGCGGTAGCGTTTCAGGTTTATCAGACGAGGCCCAGGAAATGCTGGATGTTGGTCATATGGTCCCGACCCACATCCACGCGCAACTTCCCGGATGAAGAGCACTTTCAGTGTGTCAGGTGCGTCTATACAAGTTATAATACAACACGGGCAGGAGAACGCTCACTCATTCCGGGGAGGGCAGGACAACAGCAACTCTGTAGAGCTTGCTTATAACCTGCCATATGATGGTTTTCCCGCGTATAAAAGTCCCTTAACGCAGCCTTCATTCGCTCATGAGCTGGGCTGAGCTGCAATTTCTGGTAGGCAGGTAAGGATAGGTGGGAAATGTCCGCTGCAAACATGAGGCTACGTACCGTGATGAAAGGAAGCACAGTTGGGCGGTCACAAGCGAGGGCGATCAGACAGGAGGCGGAGTAGTTACGGAGTTCGTGGCATTTCTGTCCCTATGTCAACCAGTTCTCGTTGATCTATCAGGAGAAAACTTACTGTGGCCAACTCCAGGAAAAATTCGGTCAGTTCAGTTCGCTTTTGCACCGATTGGGCGGACCCGATGCTATCCATGACAAATCGGTGCACAGCCCTTTCGTAGGCCATGAAATTTGCCACTTTGCGCGCGACCTCGGACGTGGGCGGGTTGTCATCACCGTTCCTAGTCATCAGATACCGAACCGCGTCTTCAGGCTCGAAAGCACGATACTTTTCCCACAACAGGAGTGTCATCTGAAGTGCCAGCATGGCATGCCCTCCGGGAGAGTGAAACTGCTCGAGTTTGACTCTGGAGAAGTCGCGTCTCATCATTGACTTTTTCTCCCGTGGTTCCCAAGTGCTGCTAAGTAGCTCTTGTCGGTACTTTGCTTCCGCGCGCGCGATCGTTTTTTCCTTTCTGAGTCCCCTAGATTTCTCGCCGGCGCAAGCCCGTTGGTGCAACGAGGACACTAACTTCATGGAAGCTTCCCGTGGTATGTCTTGTGCCAAGCGGGAGAAGGCGAACTGAGTCAGAGGTGTCAACACCTCTGCGTCCTCCGCTCGCCAGTGAAGGTCCACCCAGAGGTACAACAGCCTCGCAATGCGTATCTTAACCTGCATAGAATGTGATCGCGTCATGGAAGGAGATTGACAAGCTGGATTGTCGTCGCATCTGGCGACGAGAGCGTCAAACGTCTCCTTAGGACTCGAGAAAAAGCGAAAACATAAGAAGAAGACATCGACAATCTCTACGTCGCTGTCAGCATCGGGGCTTGTCATATAACGCACGAGAGCTTTGAGAGATGCAAGTTGAGCTAACCCGTTGCGATCTTTCCAAAGTTCTGTAACATCTTCAGGGTGGGGTATTGTGCCGGCAGTCGGATCAATTGAAACGGGAAATTGCGCCAATGAGTTGCGGATGTTGATGGAAACATGCACATAACCACAGCCCAGGTCGTCCGATTCGCTGTTAAACAATGTGCTAGAAGCGGCGGAATCGAGACTAGCCAATTCCAGGCGAGATGGCCTCTTTCTCGCTCTGCAGCGAAGGGGGAGGGGCTTGAGCGACGCAGAATCCTCGGATTTCTGTGATTGATCGAGTGCGTCCGTCGAGTGTGATGCAAGAGTGTATGTATTCGAACCGAGTTGGTGGCTCTCAGCGGAGGAATGCGAGAGTGAAGCCGATGCATAGGATTCGTCTGTAACCCGGGTAAAATCGTCTTCGACAGGGATTTGTGGCAAAGGCTTCAACTGTGCTACTTCATAGGCGGCAACATTCAAGAAGCCCTTCAGACTTGACATTGTCATGTCAAGAAACTGCATGGCAACATGGATCGCTTCTCGACGAGACGACGATCGATCGTGTAGCGGTATACGGCTAACGTGACCCAGGAACATGTCTTTTGAGAAGATGACCGCACGCAATGCAAGGTGGTACTTTGGACTGGTGGGTATATGCTCGGGGAGATGGGCCATGGAGTGCAAGATCGCATCGAGACAATGAGAGAATACGGGCGCCAGCGCGCGTAATCCATCGATATCCCGTGATTCAGGGATCCTTCGAAGGAGCGAGAATGGGGCCAAGATGGCAGGGAAGGTCTTCTCCAGATCGAACTGAGGGACCACGGTACCATTGTCTTGGACATCTGATGTAGGCGGCGCAGACGCATCGCTGTCGAGACTTGCAGTTTTCGCGCTGGGTGCAAGTTGGACTAGCTGTGGACGTGCAGACCTCATGCGCGCCAGGGGACGAGAGTTGTGTGGTGAAGCCATGAAGATTCTCAGCAAGCAATGAAGACGACACTCTGTCATATATTCATCCTGATGGCAAGGTCAGTCCACACAAGTCCACAGAGGACAATAGATACGTGTTTGAAGCGATCGCAATCGTTTCAGCCATTGCTTTGTGGGCCAGGTTTGGTGGTGGTGAGAGTCCACAAGTGTATTGGTGCCAAAGCGGGAGCAAATTGTCACAGGGTGCTTCATGCAATGACCATCCTCGACAACACTGGCGAATCTGAACTCGTCCAGCTCTTGAATACTATCCAAGAACTATCGGAACAGCTCGCACAAAACAGGTCTCTTTCTATAACACTTCATGCTTCCACAGGAGCTGTCAAGGTTCGCACCTCCTCTCCGCTGACCGAGTCGATACTAAGTCAACATCCGCAGACTCAGGCCGCTCACTCGAAAACCGGATTTGTGTTGAGAAGGTGCGTCTGAGCTGTGCGGGGACGACGCATACACACCAACCATTTACAGATTCAATCTCGACAAGCCTCAAGGTATTTGTGTGAACGAAGAACTGTATCTCTGGCTCATAAGCCCACGACCGTAGATGTATATGATGCTGAACTCGAACGCATGAATTCATCTCTTGTGGCAGAAAACCAGAGTCTGTTGCACGACAACAAACAGCTGGGTGCGCTCATCAAAGAGTACGAGCAAACGTTGGAGAGTGTTATGAGTGCTTTCCGCACGAGGGCTGTACGTCGTTTGCTCCCCTCTCGCATGCTATTCTTTTGTCACTCGCCTGATCAAACCCAACTCACCTCTTCGCGCAGCGGGATGTCCAAGAACACGAGCTTGCATTGATCCGTGAATATGAAGCGAGGCTCCTTGCCAAGGAGTCCGAGAATCTCCTCCGCGTGCTTTCATCGACCACCGCGG
>JBBPQT010000089.1:0-34942 GCA_038092715.1 Boletus smithii | reverse complement strand
CTCACTCGAATCCCAACCGAGCCATACAAGCTGACCAGCTTGATACTTTTTCATAAATGCGTCAATCATATTCTCGACCTGTCCAAACTTTTCTGCAAACTCGACCGCGGACCTAGGTGGTGACTCGCTAGGGGCTGTGTCGGGTCGAAGGCTCTCTCTGATACGTGCCGTCAACGTCGTGTTTGAATGTCGCAAAGGTGGTTGCCCAGCGACGCGCGGCAAGGCGTTGGAAACGGGGGGTGGGTTTGTCTGAACATCACACGTCCGAGCCTGAGCCGCTTGTTGTTGGCATGGTGGTAGGGCGGAGGGGGGCTCAGTGGGTGGGGGCGGTCTCGGGATCAAGGAAGTAGTACCGAATGACGACACGGGTTGACTTGGGTCTTCAGCCTTGATGGCTATCGGTGGTAATGACGGCATCCTTGTCTGGGGAGAGAGGGACTCTGCCGGAGTTGGCAGGTGGGGACGTGGGAACTCGGATGCAGTAGTGGGAGAGACGACAGGTGATTCGGAAGTGGCGCTGGTGCTGATTTCTTTCCCCTTTTCTTGTTGATACTCAATCCAAGCGGCTACCTCTTTTCTTTCTGCGGTGATGCGTTTTGCCCAAAATGTGATGACGCCCTCTGTGGGGTCATTCAGTTTTTTGTATAGGACGCGGAGCTGCTGGAGGTGTGTTGGGGTGAGCTTGGGAAATACTGAGATGATGGTGAGTGACATGGATGTATGCGGGTGAGTGGACTCACGGATGGTCTCATCGTCGAACAAGACGCGTGTATGCGTGTCGTCTGTGAATGCGGGGGAGTGAGCTGGGGGTGCAGGGAGATGGGATGGGGGCGCGCACGTGAAGTGTAGCGATGACGCGCGAACCAGTTTGTGAGCTTCGGGAGGGTGACTGCATCGTTTCCGGGGATGGCATGGAGAGTTGCGAGAATGGCCAGCTTTTCTGCTCTGAGTGGATAGGCATTGACTGTGCGAGCATAATCTGATCACTGAATGAGCCCAGTGACAACGACAGAGGGGGAAGAGACATGCTGGACAAGTATGCAGAGCCTTCCCTGTTGAGGGACCTCACGACTGTTCTTGAGCGTGTCGAGGACTCTGCCATCGGATGATCGGAGCAGTCAGTCAGAGAGAGACCCAATGGCTGAATTAAATAAAATAAAATACACCCTGGCACGTGTCACACATATCTATATCGGGATAAGCGGATCTCTGAGTCACACAGATAAGATGCAACTCACGGCGAACTGACGAGCCAATCAGCAGCGAGCGCGAGGCATCCGCATGTGCTTACAAAGACATGGACCGTACACGTACTCGTCTCTCCACCGCCCGGTCCCATGCACTCCGCATCGGACCCACCTCGCTCTTCAGCTTGTTCTCTACCACCATGTCCTCCATCTCTCGCATCATCACATCCATACGGAACCCGTCCGGACTCGCTTCGCCATTAATAGCGTGCACGTCACCGTTCAGGGTCAGCCATACTGGTATTTGTCAGCGGAGCACCGGTGCGGAAGCACATGCACACTCACCCTCTTTCTCAATCCCCCTTGTGAGCTCCCCAATTCTTCCTCCCATGGCTCTCACGACTCCCCCTTCCATCTCCTCGTCGACCTCCATCATCCCGGCGAACAACACAGGGGCCACCCGGGACACCGCAACGGACATGAACAGGGTCACCTGTTGCAAAAACAGAATGTGCTGATATGCTACATGCTGCGGAAACACGCTCTCCAACACCATCCAATGTGGTGTCCCCTGGTCAACGAACGTGTACCCAGAAGCACCGGGTGCGGATGGTGTCGACGAGGGAGCAACGATCAGGTACAACTCAAGTGTGAACATCCCTATGAACAGCAGATACCGCCACTGTGTACCACTATCAGATTGGTCCAATTCATCGTTGAACAAGCAGATACACACAGCTGCAACCGGACTCCGCTTGCCCACCACAGAGAACAAAAACAATGCTGCCCCAGTCATGATATGGCGTAGCAACCAACTCAAGAGACCCCGTTTCAGGTAGTCCTTCATCGTGATACAGTCCTGCCAGCGCAGCACATCCGGACCAAATCTTTGAATACAACAATAGCTTTCAGTTCACAACACATGCCACACCACATCACTCACCTATCATAGGCAAATCGAACGACAGGGTCTTTAAGTGCCTGAAATGCATCCCGCACATCAATGAAAAGTGCCTCTCCTCCTGGCCCTATCCGATCTGGATGATTCTTCCTCGCAAACGCTCTAAAAGCAGCCTTGAGTCCACCCTCGTCCGAATGTGGGTTAACCCCAAGAAGTTCATAAAAATTCTTCGGAAGTCCACTCGAGGCATCAGCAAAGCTGTATGTGAGATAACAGAGCACAACAGCAGCATAGGTATATCGGTAGTGGCGAATGTAAATGGGCGATCGTGGAGGCGGGGGAGATATCCCGAATGCTCTCTGTGAAAGTTGGTGGATCAACGAGAGCACTTGGCGAGTTGCAAAGTCCGGGAGGTAGGTCCAACATGCCAATTGAAAAAGGGTACCAGACATCTGCCAAATGAAAACCAGTCAGCATAGCATACATGCACAATGAAAAGGCTTGAGAAGCTCAGAGCTGCACGAGGCAGCCAATGTGATCTCATATCCTCGACCGAAACAGCCCGCTCCAGTGCCACCCACGCTCCTGGATATATACGCACGCAACCACGCGCCCAGAACGCGGTGCTCTCTTGCGTGGACGCTTTTTGGCGCGCGCCGCCATCACAGCGTATTGTAGCGTTCATGAATAAGAAACCACGCCTAGTGACCACCCGCTGCAGAAAGTACCTGGTCTGCGCGAGCTCGGCTAGTGAACGCGTAGAAATGATGACTCTGCCTTTGCCAACGGGCTCTTGTGCTCCAAGCCACGCTAGTCAACTGAGAGTCGTACATGTCGGTCTGGCCTTAACAACGCCACAGCGTGACCTTGACTGTGCATCGGGCATCAGACACTTTGGATGGGTTCGTGGGCAGCATGGGACGCGCATCGGTGGGTCGACCCTTTTACTAGAACATCGTCGCGAGCAGCGTAGAACGGGCGCACTCACCATGGACGAGGAGAAGAAGCGTGCGATTGTATTACCTCATCAGTTCCCAATTTGAATGTTGCAGCGGACACGTCGCTTTCGTCGCAGACCAGCCACTTTCTCCACAGAACACGCTCTTCGTTTTTTCTGTCGCTGGAGAACACGCTCGTCGCATTCAACGTCCCCTGCACATATGTCCCTCAATATTTTCCGGTTGTTGGGTCCGTGCGCACGCAGTCACCCGACTCACTTGCTCACTTGCCCTGACAGGGGATTTGGCCCACCTGGCCTCCATATTCATACTGGTGCACAAGATACAGACAACCAGATCATGCCGAGGTGTGTCTCGCCGTGTGCACGTGCGCGGAGACGGGCACTGACTGACCTTGTTTACCCAGGCATTTCGTTCAAGACACAGGCTCTCTACGTGCTCGTCTTCACTACGCGTTACATCGACCTCTTCTTCCGCTGGATTTCGCTATACAACTTTGCCATGAAGATCTTCTTCGTCGCTAGCAGCTGTTACATCCTCTACCTCATGAAGTTCCGCTTCCGGTTAGTCAGGCGTGTGTTTCTATCTGGCAACCGCTGACATACGCACCGTGTTGCAGCCCCACGCACGACCCATCCATTGACACGTTCAAGATCGAGTACCTGCTTGGACCCTGTTTCCTCCTTTCCCTCATATTCAATTACCACTTCTCCCTGACGGAGATATTGTGGACCTTTTCTATATATCTCGAGTCGGTTGCTATTTTCCCGCAGCTGTTTATGCTCCAGCGGACAGGCGAGGCGGAGATGATTACGACGCATTATCTTGCCGCACTGGGCATTTACAGGGCACTGTACATTCCCAACTGGATATATAGGTATGTGACGTTGTGCGAACACGCGAGAGCGTTGCTTGATACCACGCGTCTTGCGTGCTGCAGATACTTTACGGAAGACCAGGTTGATCCCATAGCTGTCGTAGCTGGACTCGTGCAGACGGGGCTATACCTCGACTTCTTTTACGTTTATGTCACAAAGTGCGTCTCTCCATCGCCCTTGTCGATCTGTACTCATGGCGTCTTCGTGTTCCTGCGTGTATTCTTGGTGGTGGCAGAGTACTGCAAGGACAGAAGTTTGAACTACCTGCATGAGTATGGGTTTGCACGCAGAGTTTTGCTGTTGCTATAATAATGGACAGCGCTGGATGTTGAGAGATGTCGAGTAGTTACCGAGTGAGCTTTACAACCGAATGCACAGTAGATTCGTGTGTGGGAAACCGACCGCTAGTCCATTTCATCATTTCCATCCTCTCGGCCTGCACTCTCGCTCTTTTTCCAAGTCACGATTTTAAACTGAAAAACGACCGCTAG
The DNA here is from genome assembly GCA_038092715.1 of Boletus smithii. Classification (NCBI taxonomy): domain Eukaryota; kingdom Fungi; phylum Basidiomycota; class Agaricomycetes; order Boletales; family Boletaceae; genus Boletus; species Boletus smithii. The sequence continues at coordinate 30,526 of JBBPQT010000089.1, read as the reverse complement.
TCAACTCCATCATGTTGTTGGCAACGGTCGCGTTGTTTCTTCTGAGCACGCTTTCTTGTGCGTATGCCGCTGCGGACACCAAGGTGGCCAACAGGACCATCGAGCGGGTGAGCTCTCCATCCTTCTTTCTGGTTCCCTGTTCACGGAAAGGGCGGCTCTTTGCAGACCGTCCAATTACGCACTCACTCAATACATCCGCCCTACATTGACGACGACCTGCAAAATCGGTACGTGGCACGTGGCGCGAGGTGCAGGAAGGATTCATATTGCGCCGCTATAGGTGGTGGGACTTTGGCGCCGACGCTTACATCGTACGTGGTCCACGGTGTGCTTTGACGTCGGGCACTGACGACATGATAGAACACCAACAAACATATCCGTCTGACGAGACCCGTTGCGTCCCAAATGGTGTGTGTCTCGCAGTTGTCAGAGGGATGGACTGACGGATTGCCAAAGGGATGGCTGTGGTCCCGTCTCCCGTTGACGTCCACCAATTTTGTCATCGAGATCGAATTCAAGGTGCACCATTTCCCCTTACCCTTGTCGGTCATCCCACACACATCGACTCACACCCGCGCCGTGCGCAGATTTCCGGTCAATCGACGCATCTGTATGGCGACGGCATAGCGATTTGGCTCACGGCTGATCGGGCAGAACCTGGGCCCGTGTTTGGCAGCAAAGGTCCGTCCGCGCGTATCTTGACAAAAAGACCCATCAACGCCACCCACCTTTTTTCAGACGAATTCGAGGGTTTGGGTATCTTTATAGACACGTGAGCGCTGATCTACTCGTAAAAAAGCATTGGACCTCGTTTTTGTTGACCCTCTGACCGCGCCAGTTATGCTAATTCACGACATACATTTGGGTTCCCTCGTATCGTGGGTATGCTTGGCGACGGGAAAACGGCCTATGATCACGATCACGATGGCGATGCGAATAGTATTGGCTCGTGCTCGGTACGCACTCCATTATGTCGTCTCGCCCGCACCCGATCCTAAACACTCCGAATGGGCGGGCAGGCGATGGTCCGACGCACCAACGTGATTACCAAGTTGAAGATTACATATGTCAAAGACATGTATCTCGACGTAAGTTGCGCATACATGTGTCACATTACGCGGTCGGACTCACTCGACGGTTAGGTCAAAGTTCACTACAAGGCCTGTACGTACGATGCGGTCCACCTGCCACGGAGAAGAGTATGGATTTGAACTCATGAATCATCGTCCACAGGGGACGACTGGTCTGACTGTTTCCGTGTCGACGGGATCAGCTTACCCGCATCACCCTTCCTAGGCGCGTCCGCGCTGACAGGCCAAGTATTCGACGCACACGAGTGAGTACACTCCCTACCTCTCCTCTACCATCATCTCATCAGCCCCCCCTCAGCGTGATCTCGATCACGACCCACTCCGCCGTTCTCTCCTCCCAAGACGCCCCGCTCAACAAACTCGCGACCACCGGCCTGTTTGGCACACGTCGGACAGGCGGCTCCCGCCAATCCTCCTGGTTCGCCTTCTTCGTCAAACTCGTCCTCTTCGTCGGCCTGTGCGTCGGGGGCGTGTACGGATACAAGGCGTACAAGTTCCGCGGTCGACATGGCGGCGGCGTGTTCGGGTCGTCGTCGTCGTCAGGCCCGTTGGGTGGCCTTGGGATGAATTTTGGGGATCGGTCGTATGGGTCACGGAGGCGGTTCTAGAGCGGCGGGTTTACCGTGTTCCTTTAAAAATTTAATAAAAGTTTTTTTCAGGGTTTTTTTTTGCCTTTAAATTCGTTTCGGTGGGTTTTGGAACTTGCGCGCGCATTGCTCTACACACAAATATGTTGTACGTCCCAGGTGCTTGGTGTTAGAGAGAGAGCTATAGAACCATACACCGTCATATTTTGTTGAATAATCCAAGTGTCGGTGCGTTGCTCGAAAAATGTATCTACTGCTTATCTACTAAAAATGTGCGTGTTGTTGGCGGAAGAAAAAAAGAGAGAAAAAAAGAGGGAATGTGGGCTTCTACCAAAAACGGCGAGCGAACAAGGGCACATATGAGATATACAAAGAGGACGCTGCATGACAGTGCAGGGTGGAGAGAGTGTGTGTGTGGGTGTGTACGCACGTTCGGGCCAACTAACTAGGCGTTCGGTAACCGGTGGTAACTACTTGTAACTAACTACGTGTAACTACAGATGGGGGTGAGACAACGCACGGACTAAACCGCTGAGAAATGCTATTGTTACTACTACGTAAAAAAAGAGTGAGTGAAAAGGATTAGGAAGGAGGCGGACAACAGATCCAATCGACGATCGACACAAATGGTAGAAGACACAGGTGACAACAGGGAGACAGAACGCTGAGCACAGGGGGTAGTCGTTCGGGTCGTAGGAGTATATTGGATAGTGGGTCATGGATGAGATCGTGAAGATGTTACCAGGGGAAATTAGCGATGACGACCCGTTTACACCCCGTATCGCGTCGCGAGTCTGTCTTGAATGGCTGGGGGAAAGACAGTCACCTGGGCTTGCCACCCAGCAGCGTCGTGGTTTCGGAACCCTGTCAAGAGTTGTTGGAACATCGCGTTGAGCTCCGGGGAAGGGTTATTCCACCGGACGATAGCGTTACAGAACCACAACAGACTCTACAGGTACGGTGACATGATTAGCCTGTGACAACAGTAGGGTAGGCCTAGATCAACTGACCTTGGCGATACCAGCGGGGTTTGTCTGCACAAGGGTGCAGAAACCACGGAAAGCGGAATCCTTCTCCTCATTATCACGGATCTCGTACAATGCCTGGCACCACGCTTGGGCAAACTCTGGTAGATGAGGTGAAACAAGAACCGGATGCATGAGACCGATCCGACCGATCGATACAGCAGCGTTTTCGTGGAGGCTACGGGGTGCCTTTGGGTGGAGCAAAATTGGAATGAGACGGGCGATCAAAGGGTTGACCCATTGTTGGAATTCAGGATCATCTACACAAGTAGGGATTGAATAGGAGATACACAGACGAGGCCCTGAAAACCTCACCTCGTCCGTAGCGCAATGCAACTTCGCCAACAGACCACGCAGCATTGTTGCAGGCGCTGACAAACTCCACTTTTGGTTCGGGATCGAGCTGTAGGATGAGCTCGGCCATAATAGCAGAAAGGTGGGGTCGCAAGAGGGTAAAGCATCCCATCGCCAAATCGCCAACAAGTGCATAGGCCGACTGACGCACAGGTGCTTGTGGGTGCTTCAGACAAACAGTAAGCAAGGTGAGAAGATTCGGTTGTGTATGTGAGACGACGGGCTCCAGAGTAACGCCTAAACCCTGCGCTAGACCTGATAAGAGATCTAGCGATACAACAAGGAAAGACTTGTCGGGCTCATCCAAATCCGGATTTTGCTGGTACGCTTGGTATTGAAGAAGCGATTGGTGGACGATATTGACGCATCGCTGGAAAACAAGGGGTGCGTATGGCGTGAACCCAGGCCCCATAGCAATTGCCACTGAGGAAAGACACTGCGAAACATGTAAGCATCGGTCACATCAGATCACGGAGGTTTTACTTCGAGCAAAGGGATCAGATCTTCCTCATCATCTTGTAGTTTATTCCATCGACCAGTGAGTGGGGGCATTAGTATCTCGACATATTGGGGATTTGACAATGCACGTCCTACAGCGTCTGCGAGGGTGCCGATTGCGTCGTACAGAATGAGCATGTTCTTATGTTGATACTTCTGGAACGCGAAAACCAGGTTACGCAGAACTGGTTCGAGGTAGGGGGAAAGCTCTCCGCCGGCATCCTCCTCGAGCGTCGCAAACGCGCTACAGCCAGCCTCTTGTACCCGTTTGTTATCGTCCAAAACCATCCGAAGAAGCTGGGCAATGCATGAGCTAGCGAATACTTGTCCGCATATCTCATACGTACACCTTCCATTGTAGGGATGAAGTATTGATTTTTGTGTTCTTCTGATACTGGTTGTGTGCACCAACTCGCGTAACGACCTAGCGTCCAGCAGGTAATTGAACGAATAAGGGGCTACGGAAATTGAATATCGGGGATAAATCGCGTATATGTATCGCGTAACGCACCTTGGGATCATTCAGTGTATTGAGTAAATAAGGGACAAGGACCTTCAAATGTTCCTCAATGAAATCAATACAACCTCATTATCTTGTTAGTATTTGACTGGCTAGAAGCATTGAACCAAGCTCACCTTCAGCCATAGCCCCCAATGCTAATATCGCGCTCTCCCTTTGTAGCCACTCTGCGCTCCATAGCTTATCTTTCAAGGGAGCAAGGAGGACGTTCATGAGGTCCGCACCAAACCTGACAGCCAATACATCCAAGGCGGCAGCGGCACATTTTCGCAGATTCCATTCAGTGGACATTTCATCAGCAAAGTCGTCGTCGTCGAGATCATAGTCGTCTTCATCGTCGTCGATCGTTTCCTGGCCGTACGCACCGCGCTTGGCCGCGTCTTCGGCAGACTCCCCCTCACGCTCCAGCCCATGAGATTTGGCGCCATAATGGCGTGGTTTTATGTCGGTCTCCTTGTCGGGCACGGTGGTGTCTTCGGTGTCCCCCTCGAGCCAAAGTAGATCGTCTTCGCCGTAAACCATGCAATCGAGGAGCACCGGAGCTACGCGGCCGAGGAGGGGATGCAAGTACGGTGCAAGATCGGGGTCCTCGGCAAAAGTCAACCAGAATTCACAGGCCTCTAATGCGACGCTCTCGTTTTTGTCTTTTGTGGAGTACAACATATACTCTGCAACGTTCGCCATCTCCGGCATGAGCTTCTCAGGCCGAGCAGCAAGGAGTAATACGAGAGCTTGGCACACATGGCGGCGAACTGAAGGGTCTTCGTCCGATGCGCGCTTAAACAAACATGAGATGAAAGTGTCGATGTGCGCAAAAAGCGACTGCGAATTGATTGGCACGAAATATGAAAGGCAAGCGACGGCGTGGGAGCGCATTTTAGGTGAAGGATGCTCTGATAGCATCAGGAACTTTGGAATCATGAAGTCGAGAGGGCGGGTTCCATTGATGTCAATGTCCAGTTTCCGCGGAAAATCTTCGCAGGCTTTTTCGAAAACACTGAAGGCAGCCTAGACACGAAGTTTAGTACGTGATTTCGACGATGTCAAAAGGCGAGTGGAGGTAACAAATTGAGAGGCCCTGCGATGAGTTCGGAAGTGAAAACTCGCGACTGGAGCATCGCCAAGAAGCATATCACGGCACACTTAGCAGAAGGTATATCCCGTCAATCTGCCAAATAGGGCGGTATACTGCCCCGAACAAACGACGCAACGCCTAGAAATTTTGGCGCACGGTGGTATCATGCTATGATACGTTCGCAGGGTTACAGCGCGGACGGAGGTGGCACACCTTTCAAGTAGATGTGTACTCACCTCTTGATGATTTGGATCATCCAGCATACCAACGAGTTGCTCGAGACAATCGGGCCAATTTTTAGGTTCCAGGACCCCTAGGAATGCGACGATGTCTTGACCAGCAGCGGTCCGGACCAAGGCAGAAGGATCACTGAAAGCAGAAAGGACGGCAACTTTGGCGTACTCTGCTACATCAGGGGAAGCCTTGAGAATCAGGTGGGCGTTATTCTTGAGAAGGTAGCCAGCAATTGTCCGAATCTGGTCCTCCTCCTGTGGCAGAGCAGCCAAGATATGTGCCAGATATGCGATGTAGTCTGGTACACGCGTGAAGCTATTGAGTTTCTATGTGAAATCGAGGTGAACACGACAAGATCGGGACAAAGAAGAGGGCTAGTCGTACATGAGTGATGGCCCTCTGGACTTTGTTCTGGGTGTCGGTAGAATCGCGTATTGTCTGAAGGATTTCCTGCAATCCTGCAGGTTGAGGACTCCAAGATGCCATCGCGCACGAGCAGAGACGCGTCGAGGGAAGAAATGTTTGAGTGAACGCGCCGGATGAAAGAAAGAAAGAACGGTGGACTGGCCCTCTGTGTACCGATGTTTATCGCCCGTGGGAACACCATATCTCAGCATCGGTCACACTGTCACACTGTCACACACCATAGAATCATCGTTCCGATTCAGATATTCTGCAGTTTAGTGCAAGGCCGGCATCGACGCATCTTCCATTGTTTGCAGCTCGCCCCGTTGATTCATGAATAATAATTAACACATTCTCCATAAATATACCATCAAACTTTGTATTTCCGCGCGCGCGGAACTCGAAATTCCAGGGTGCCACGCTGACGCCTTGGAGGTCGTAGCCGGCACTTCAGCTCGCGACAGCACACTGGTCTTACGTGGTTGCGAACAGGTAAGACACGATAGATACACAACTCCAGCCCTCTTCTATTCGGTATAATGGTCACCCGAAGGTGACACGTTGATTTTCTCTATGATCGTCTTTACCCTCTCATACACAGCGAAAACAATCGCCTGTCCAGGCGCAACGCGGAGGACTCGCGGCGTGATACCCCTGTAAAACGACGCCGCGCCTTCTGTGCGCCACATGTCCTTTGCAATGATCGATATTCGCTGGAACGCAGTGACTTGAGGCTCCCAGGTCCTTTTTTGCAATCCTGTCCAAAATAGTCAGTGTTGATTTGATGAGTCATCCCCGCAAAACTCACGTGTTTTGATAGTGTCAATGGGGGCATTGGAAAACGGACCCATGGCCCCGGATATCAGTCCGATTATCATGTGCTGGTACGACGGAAGTTCGACGAGGTCAGGCTGGTATCGATGCGCCAGTTTCTTCAGTTCTTGGTATGCCGTGAAATTCGCGCCTAATGCCACCATCACAGCATTAGTTTAGCCAAACCATCGGATTCGATGACCTCTTACCCTGGTTGGTGGCTTGGCGTAGAGCGGTAAGCGAGACGCCTCTATAGAGTGTCGAGATTCCTTCCTCGCGGACGATTGTGTAAACAGCATGTGCTGCATTACGATATCGCGGTGTTTCGAGCGGATCGACCAGCGAATGTTGTTGCGCTTGCAATCTGATCTTGACTACTTCCATGGGACAGACGACGGCTATCGCCTCCGAGGTACCGGCAGCAAGACCGGCTGGTCGAAATGAATAGCAATCATGAATGAGATACTGTGCTTGGCACTGTCAACGCACCAATAAAAATATTGCCAACACTCGTCTCCCCTGTGGCTTTATCTGCCAACCAACCTTTGTACGTCTCGAAGCTCGCGAAGCGGATGGCCATTTTAGGGACAATACCCGACAAGACCGCACCGAGTCCTTTGTATAGCGCAAGTGGAGTTTCGCGTTGCACGATTCGAATGCCGGTCGCGATGACACCACGCGGTTTCGTCTACCGCGTCGTCGTCGCTGTGCTCAGTGTCTAGCCTGCGTTGGGAATGGGTAGGCACATACCCCGGGTGTCTTGCCTGTCTTGGAGAGCTGCATCCGCACCTTGATGGTGTCGAGTGGTTGGCAGGACAACTGGCGAGCAGGGTAAGCACTAGGCGTTCAGCGTCGATGTGTACAGACCGCTTCCATTGCGCCAGCCATTCCACCAGCGGTAATGTGGGTCGCAAACCCGACTGGCTTCTTTTCGCCGTTTCGTGACATGATCTGAGGAGGGGGTAAAAAGGAGGGTGAGATGGAGATGGTACTACTTGTATTAGTGGAGTGGAGTTACATCCAGCTTGACCTCCCAACGTTGATAACCCCCTCACGAATGTATCCCCTGCCACCTTCGGGGCGGATTTAACATGTGAATTGCCACATTTGGCCCCACCCGCGCTACCACCGACCCGAGTGGCTTGTCCAGCAGCTTCCGCTCTTTGTCCGCCATGCAAGTAGTATAATGGTAAAAATCATATGTTCTATTGCTCGATCTATGAGTTAGTGCGACGGGAATGTGCAATGTCAGATAAAGAATGCCAATGCGATAGCGTCGGGGTATTATAATGGCTCTACAAGAAATAGCAAGCTTGGCGTGCAATCATTGGTGCCCATATGGAACCAAGTCCGGTTGTCCTTGCGATGCAGTAAAAAAAATGAAAACGTTCTAACTTGATCGATCCTGCTTGGCATTATCAGATAATGATGGCTTGGATGGCTTCTCGGTCGTTGGCGTGTCTGGCATTTCCTTGGACTGCTGCGGAATTGATGATGATTCCTCGTCTTGGGGTACTTCTAGATGTGGCTCCCAAAAAGATCCGCTAATGGTGTCGTGCTTGGCCCCGCTAAAGGGCCGTGAGAAGACTTTCCACTGCGCAAAGGCAAAAGCTGGGCTAAAGATTTTTTTAAATGTTAGATCCGTTTGATGCGGGTAGCTGCAACGTACGTTACACCCAAGGATACGGCGAGAATGATCACTGTCGTCGAAGGTGGCGAATACCCGTTCGCCAGAGTGTCCTGCAAGGCATCACCAATGAACAAAGATGTCATCAAAAGGCATCAGATAAAATGCACCAAAATATGATAGCGGTTTCTGTCAAAGAGATACCGGAGCCCACGGCTCATACCAGATTGTTGGTTGATGACAAGGTCGAGCCCGAGGGCGCATAAAAATGAACCAGTTGAAGCACATCCGTTGAGCTACAAAGTAATTCTATCAGTCGGCATCGAGGACGGAGCTCAGTGGGACGGCATACTATTCCGTATCTCTGCTTCCACACGACGAGGATACTCCCAGCAATGCCGCATACGCCAATGATGAGCCAGTTGACGAAGAAGGCATCAGGATCCGAAACGAGCAGTCCGCTTCGCAGGAGGATAATGCGGACCCCAATAGCTAGACCGCCAAGAATTCCTAGGACCAGAATCGCGACGGAGCGGGTCATCTCCAAGAGGCCGAAACCAAAGCCCATGACGAACAAGACGAAAATGCAGACGGTAAAAGGAATATCGGAAACACCGACATTGTCCAGGGTGTTTACGATGACCGCCCAAGCTGAGGTTGTCGTCGAGGTCAACGACGATGGAACGATGACGAGCCGAGATGTGCTTACAGGCAAGCACAGCGGCAGTTCCAACGGCCGCACCAAGAGTGAAACGCCATCCGCGGAAGCCCACCAAGAGAAGAGGGGTGCCGACGACAAAGGAGAAGACAATCCATAAAACCGCGCTCGTCGAGAAACCGGAGCCACTACCATCGGTGGCCAGTCCTTGAGGGATTTGCTGGCCCGTGAGGGTGCTGTACACGACGGTCGTGCCATTGTTGCTATTATCGAGGATAACGTCTGGATCGTTAATACGCGTGAGCTGTTGGCCAGTGAATGCAGGCACGACGGCGGAGACTCCGCATATAAGAACGAGTGCCAAAGAGGACAAAAAGGAATGAATAGGGCGGAAAGCAACCGCCATAGGTCACCTGGTAGGACCACGACGGGCGGAAATGAGAAAGAAGAAGAAAAAGAGCGACGATGGAAACTATGTAATGAGTGGAAGTGTGATGTAACTTGGGGCAGAGCGCTAAACTTTAACCAAGTCGTCCTGAAGTTACGTGTCATCTCGACTTGTACGCGTCCCCGTCGCGGAGACAACGATGTTGGCTGCAGGTCGCGGATTCAGACTCACATGGACGCCAACTTGAAGCAGACCACTGCAAACGCGCTCGCAGAACTCAGGAGGGAATCACAATCCATCTTCAATCGCATCCACTCGATCGCAGAGGATGCAGCGTTTGTCAAACAGGTACACGACCACTACCCCGATTTCCCGCTGCTCCGTATGTGTCGCTTTTACGTTGTCAATCATACCCGGCTGATGACATGCCACAGCCAACATGCGCTGCGGCGCTTGGTACACCGACCCAAAGATCGTACGTTTGAAACATTCATCCGTACATGCTCACGTTAACTTTAATGCCAGGCTTCCACGCAGTGTACCTACTTCAAATCCACAGATGGCCATATGAACAATTGGAGCTTTAATCTACGCAGGCCTAATCTCAACATCCTTCCCACGATCGTCGACCATGCGGGGTGGGTGTTTCACCTCACTGTGACGCGGCAATGTTTATCCCACGCAACAGGCTTGTTCTGGTGGATTCGACCAGAGCCGGGAAGCGCATCCCTGATGCGTTGTCGAAGACAGTCCCGATATGGTGCGCCGTAGTCAATCGTGCGATCAGTCTCAAGAGAGCCGCCGAAGCCGACCCTCGCGCTTGGGACACTGCGCTCTACACGCCGCCGGGCAGCGTCAGTCCACAGGAACACAGTCAGATAGAGCTCAAGCTCGATGCATGGGCTTCCCAGCTTGCGGTACTACTCCTTGCCATCTAGCGCTCACTTGAAACACTAACCCCTGCTATTAATCAGGCTTCCTCGTATCGATTGCCAAAGCTGGATCATCCACTCCGTCCAATATGGATTACACCCGCCACGACCGTGTTCCCCACTTTTCCGAGACCGCCTCACCGCGCGTTCTACCCAATCATATGCGTGTCTGCCTCCAAACAAGTCATGGATGGCACGGAACGTCGAGCCTCTGGCTTTGCCTACATCCAAGGATCCGGGGACGATCATGAACTCTGGGGCATGGTCCGTATTCCATCTCATCTCAACGCTCGTGGCCTATGATATAGTCTTCTTTGTTTCCAGGGTCTCACTCCGATCTTATACTGGGGGCACTACGACAAGATCTTGACCATGGGACCTCTTGATCTTCCAGACCTTGTTCGCTCGCTTGTTGCAGATCCCTCTCACAACAATGGTGTCGCCATCAATCTCAACCAACCTCTATGTGCCACGCCGATCGAACATATATCAGGACGGATCTCGATCTGCAACATAGCCTCCTTGCGACGACCAAACTTGCTCCAAGTCCCCCAAGACATCGCCTTGTTGTGCTTGACGCCCAAAGATCCGAGCTGTATGATAGGGGCGGCGGGGGTCGTTAGCGAAGAGTCCAAGATGCTGAGCATTCAAACGCCAGACGGGAAGAAAGGCCAACACCACTTTCTCACCACCGTCTTACCGCGTTCGATGCCGTTCATCCAACACCACCTCCAGAACCAACGTACCATCTGCATCGCGTGCAACACTGGGACAGACATCAGCGTCGGTGTTGCCGTTGCCGCCTTGGCGCTATTCTTCCGCCCAGATGGATCATTCTGCTCACAGGGAAACGGACGCGATGACATATGTACGTGACGTTCGATGGGTCCGATTCGTCTCGGGTGCTCACTCGCTCAACGTAGCCAAAGACGTGCTCAAAATCCGCCTTCAGTGGATCATATCCAGCTACCCACAAGCGAACCCATCTCGCACGACGCTCAAGCGTGTCAACGATTTTCTGCTCTCGCCTCTCTCCAGTCCCTCGATGCTGGGCATTCGGACCGTATAGATGAATGAGACACTTTTTCGACCATCGGCGTACGGCAATGATGAAAGAGAGAACATAATACAGTGACACTGTCCGAGCAGCTGTGTGACGTAGGGTACCTATACGACCATGACTTTACACGAGGTTACGATCCCCGTCTAGAGACGACGCAACCCGAATCGGAGCAATAAACCACCAATCGGAACGAAGCGTGCACTCCAGCGGCAAATGTCGATGGGACGAACCAATATCTACCTGGGCTCAGCATAAGGGTTGGGATGTATACCCCCGAGAGGGCGTCGCTATAAGGACCCGACGAAGCCACGGGGCGATTCAGAGTGGGTGTTTCGGATGTAGAGGCGGATGCAGAGAAAAGGGAGAGATTGAGCGCAGCGGCAGGTGCAAGTAAGGTGAGATGTAGGCGAGCACTACCATGGATGGGTATGTCAGTCATCGAGCAGGGAGGAGTGGCTGGTCATGGTCAACACACCTGAGCTGTGCACTAGACGAGAGCTGGACCTCGTAAATCGGATTCGAATGGTACCGTCCATGACTCGGTCCTCCGACAGCAGTATGTTCGCCCCTTGTCAAGTATCAGAGTTATTGTACCATCGTTGGTGATGGATGTCATCGACACTTACCACTCGCCTTTAGAAACCCTTGTATACATCCCCGCCCCTTCCTGCGGGATAGCCGCAAGGTCGAACTGGCGTGAACTTTCAACCCTGAGCGTAAATTGCCCGAGATGGATTTGAGGCTCATACGCGGAAAGGATCACGGTGTAGTCACCCGCTTCTCAGTACATCAACTTTTGACGATATGGAAACAAGCGCATCGGGGACTTACGTGCCATGTCTGCCACTGCTCTTGCTCGACCATACGTGTATGCCCCGGAGGAAGTGACCACTCCCTTTTGCGATAACCTGGCAACAGCATAAGTGTCGAAACGAAAACATGAGAAAGGGGCGCCAGTGCTCACTCGACAATCCGCTCGCCTGAAGACCAGACGGTGGTCACGTTCAGTGGTACTTCCCTGGGACCCTGCGCACTCAGCACCAGGACTGACTTCTGACCTGCCTTGCTCGACCTGCCCATCGAACTCCCCGCGAACCCCCTCAGAGGTGAAGCATATCCATTAGAGGTGAATACACCACTCCCACTCGACCCACCGCTGTCGTCATAGATATGAAGGTGCCATTGCGGGTTGAGCATGTACGTTGGATGTGTATGATTCCCGCCCGCGTTTTTGGTCGTGAGCGTGCCGTCGACCTGTCAAATAGATGACAGATAAGCGTTCGTTATACACAACGTCGTTCCAACACCAAGATGCACTTTGGTACTGAACCCATCGCCCCTGGGACTGATAGAATTCCCTATCCCTGCCTCTTCGTCCCACCAAACTTTGACGTCCGCACCGCAGAACACGTTCACGGTGAAGAAGACGTCATCGAATGGGCCGTCATAGCTGGCCAGAACCGAGAGGGCACCTGGGACCTTGGTGGGGATTGAAGAATCCGGCGGGGGTGTATGTGACAGGGTTGGATACTCCTTTCCAACCTTTGTTCTCACTAGGACGTGCGGTGAAGTGGTATATGGGCCCTATGGAATATCAGTCATGTTGACGACCCCTACAGGAAGTCAGGAATCAGTTTACCTTGACTTCCGCATCTCCTGTTTTCACCCATATGTCTCTCCAATCGTCCTCATCTTCAGGCTGTACCGTCAATGAAATGTACTCGACTCCCCTGCGAGTCTGGGAAAAATGTTTGGTAAGGAGGACCCAGACATCTTTTCTGGTATGTAGCGGATCACCACCATCCTGGCATTCATAGAGCAACCGGAGATGGTGCATAGATGCTGAAATATAAAGACTTTCCTTCAGTTGGGCGTGCTACACACGAGAAAGGAGCCACCTTGCGCTTTATCGTCCGCATTAGCTGGTTTCCACATCCTGGGTTGCGACCCGTGAGTATGATTCGATCCCATCACCAGAATAACCAGATAGCGCGGTGTCAAAAAGCTTACCCATGGAGATTCGCGACATTTTGGAAGAGCCCCGGATTCCAAGACGCATATATACCCTCGAATGTCGCGCATATATCGTCCCACCGCATATCGAGCATGCCTAACCACAAAGATAATCCAATAATGTATCACGGAGATCGATCACCAACACTCACGTGAGTCGCTCGAGCTCGAGCCGTTCTCGTGCTCAGGATGAAAAGATGGGCTCGTCGCAGGCACCCTCGAATCTATCAGCGTTAGCCATCGCTCGCTCTCCGTTTCCCGGATGTCTGGGTTTGACCATCCGTGAGTATGCAATTGTGGATAATAAACCCGAAACCAAAGTCTCGCCTACGATGGCATAATCGTGCGAAGGCAACAGCTTCACCCCTTCGATTTTTAGTATCGTCTTAGCATCCGTCCCTACGGTTAGCACGCAATGACCTATGTCAGAAACTCAGTCCGGCGAAGTTCGCCACGAACAAAGTTATCGCAAACTCACCCTCACGAAACCCTTTTGCTATTCTCTCCCACGTTCTCTCCCTTTCAAATGAGGTACTGCAGATCAGGCATCAGCACCAGAAGGGTGCAAACATGTCAGCAGGTAAGAAGCTCAGAAATTTAACGCTATCCTCCCAACGAATTCTTCTGCAGAATGTGGATGATTAGAAGCCTCACCTTTGTACCTCGATATGCTCAGGTATCCAGCCAGTCAATACTCTAGAGCATGGTATTAGATTTTGCAGAACGCAAGTAGTAAAAACCAGCCACACACGCACCGTAGATCGATGGAAGAATTCCTGTCGCCAAACACGCACGTATCACGCGAGAAATCAGGCAATGAATAAGATGAAAAAAAGCCACGCGTCACTTACGACCCAGGAAAATCATATCCTCCCATTAGCTTCATATACTAGTAGTAACATCAGTTTCACTACGTCATAACAGCATGATGATGACATACAGCTTTCTCGATCAAAGCTGGCCATGCAACTCCATTTCGTCCTGACGAAATTCCCATGGGACGCCCGGTGTCGTCATAAGGAAGTAAATCGTCGATAGCTTCCAGTGTCGACCAAGTTCGATACGGAACAATATAGGTACCACAAAGGGCCAAATTCAATGATAAAGAGGGTCCAATAGACGGTTGCATACAATGAATGGAGACATCAAAACCCTACATCCAGCAGCAATTCACTTGACACTTACATATCTGTAACGTTCCATAGCAGATTTGAACATATTGTCACCGCCATAGTCCGTTGATTTGAAAGTACCCCACATACTCGTCTGCGATCACCATTCAGATATGCTTTGAGATCATATTTTCCCGGCTGATTTCCTGGGAGCAAAGATGAAGACAGTAACTTTGAAAACAGAATTGCGGGGGAGAGGCATCAGTATATCGGGGCTGAAGCAGGGCATGGGGCGAGAAACCCCAAGGAGATAAATGAGAAAACACACCCTCGAGTTGAATCTCTGGTTGTGCTGAACACAAACAGCTACGGATGCACAAACAGAACAGTCGTTGATAGTGTTCTGTTCTATGCCAGCGGATGTCAAGGTTAGAGAGAGCTCTTGGGAGGTGAAAGGGTCGCGGGGGGGTCTTTTCCATGTGATGTTTGTGAAGGTGGTGGTCTTGGACAAAGGGATGACTGGCTGGCCATCCGGGTCGCTGGTATCCAAGCAGTCAGCAACATGCGGGACGCCGGCAAGGGTGCAAACTACGTACTAGTAATGGGTTCCTGGATTCGATGGCAGGGGTACAGGTTCGTTCCAGAGAGGATAACGGACGTTATTAACTGTTGATGACTTTCGGAGCACATAGGCTTGGTGATCTGCACCATGATGAGTGACCCTACACGTTAGACGACTGGGGCTGCTCACCCGCACCGAAGGGGTCGATTGGCGCCACAACGAGGCCGATCTGGGCGCCGGGCGTCTTGCTGGCTTTTTTGATCTTTTCGGCCCGTTGGATCGCCCTTGACGCATTTTCCTTGCACTGTGCCTGGAACGCGGGGGTGGCTACAGCGGAGCGTGAGAGATGGAGGAAGGCCTTGGTTGCGTCGAGATAGAGGCGGAATGCGGACTTGAACTCTGCAGCAAATTCTAATTTTGTAGCACGATCGTAGATGGACTTGAGGAGGAGAAGACTATCAGTGGGGTTCGTCTAGTCAAGGGCCAGGGCTAAGCCAACCTCTGCTTCCTGAAAAGTCTTGGGGGAGGCCATCCGTTTACTGTTGCCGAGCTTGCCAAGCCAGGTCGAAGACAGCGTCAACCTCAGTTTAGGGTTAGGGTCCGCACCCTATCCTATCCTATAACTTCTCGGTGGCCTGTGATCCTAACAAGTACAAACAACAGCACCGCTCATTGCATGACTGCGGCCATAACACCGAGTTCCCCAAGTCCCTCACAGTCATGGTACAACGATGGCTAACAAGTCGTCAATTCCGGAGGAAGCCTGACGTACCTGAGAATGTGCGGTTTCCTAGTCATTCATCAATATCGGACTTGTCGATAACAATGGCAAACCGCCTCAGTGCCTCCGATGCCGTTCACGCCCGGCAACGCAATCATTTCAAAGCTATAGCAGAAGCCACTCTCGAATCCATCGAAGCAGGCTCGGCCATTATTGCTGGCGTATCCCTTGACCTCGCTGCAAAAGTCAGGTTCTCCAATTACAACACACGCTACTGTCCGCCCGACGACCACTTTTTATCCGGATGGACTTCGAACGTGCCCAACTTATCTCCAACTACAACCGAGATCTCCATCCTGGAGATCTCGACACTCCACGGTGCCCGCCTCCTACACGATACCTCCTCTCGATCGGCCAGCTTTGGCAGAATCGCAGTGCTCAACTTTGCTTCACCCGTTCATCCGGGCGGTAGCTTTCTCGCTGGCTCCCCATCGCAGGAAGAATCCATCGCGCGATCTTCCACCCTATATCATTCTCTCGTGACCGACACTGCGCAGCAGTTCTACAAATTACATCTACATGATCGTCGGGGCGGATTTCATCACCATGCAATGATATACACCCCCGCTGTTGTCTTATTTCGAGACGATGCCGGTGCCTGGGTAACCCCATTAGAAGTTGATATTCTCACCTGCGCTGCGGTCAATGCGGGTCAGGTCCAGAAAAAAATTGCTGAACGTGCAGACCGTGCCAAGGTCGAGAGGGAAATAGAAGCAGTGATGAAAGAGAGAATGGCTAGGATACTGTGTCTAATGGAGCTGCAAGGAGCGAAGAATCTCGTGCTGGGAAGTTTTGGTACTGGGGCGTTCCGGAACAGTGTGGAGATGGTGGCTAGGATTTGGGCAGACCTGCTGACGACTCATGGTGCGCGGTATAGGTACTCTTTCGATCGCATCGTGTTTGCAATCCGCGGCACGAGCACGTTCTCGACGTTCAAGCAAACGTTTGAGAAAACGTGCGACACCACGAATATGAATGTGTACTCGTGACAGTGTGGGGTTACTTATGTTTGTCGTTTGCTAATATCGCTAGTTTATTTATTTTACCATGTTTCTCTTCCATCAGTTGCGTCCTTTGAATGTCTTGATTTATGGAGATGAAAATATATCGTCGTGCCTTCCGCGCTACTGGCATCGAGCTAAACGTTTAGATTAGTACTAGACTTCCAAACTTGGCAAAAGCTTGTGATCCTAACCAGTACAAACAACCACCTGGTCATGTATCCTTTTCGTCACTGCTCGGAGTGGACGCCAGATATTGTCACCTTTTGTAGCTTGCTGACACACTCGCGTCAAAACATCCATCATGCTTTCGGATTCGGACTCAGACGTGAACGACCTGCACACACTTACGATTAACGAACATTTTGCAAAAGCGTTTGAATACAAGAAAGAAAGGGAGGAGCTCGGGAAGCGTGCGTCGAATCTACTTGCAGGGTTTGTCTTCTGCCCGGATCGCGTTGACATGCATCCATCGTGATACAGTGAAAGAGAAATATGGATCCGACTATCCAGAGTCGGGAGCTTCCGATATTGACGATTCCGAAGACTCCGAAGACACAGAAGAAGACTCGGACGGAGAAGAACTCACACCGGCGGTGGATGCTGCCATTCTCCGTACGCTTGCGCTGATCAGGAAGAAAAACCCAGCGATATATGAAGGTGGAAAGCGGGTGTTTGAAGGTGTGTTTGATTTCTCGTGGTCATGCGTCGTCCATGGCCTCGATACTCGAGGCGGGAATTCAATTCATTTGTATAGAGGAACATACGCGAACGCAGGACAAGGCGCCAGCGACCAAGTCAAAGACGAAAGAAAAGGTGTGTGCGATCTAGACTCGACTACGAACGTCCTTCGTACTGACGGGCATGTATGAAACTAGTCGAAACCACTGACGATCCGGGAAGTTGCACTCGCATCCGTACTCGCTGAAGCAGACTCACGCTCACCAACTCCGGAACCACGCCCGTTGACGCACACGGAGGAACAAGCACTCCTTCGCTCAGAAACCCGTGCCGCGTTCCATGGCGCAATCGATTCAGAGGCACAAGGTATTTTCATTTCTGTTTTCGGATGCGAGGATGACCAGAGATTGACTCGAACCGTCTGGCTTGTGTGGCATTAGGAAACGACGACGATCTGCTTATACCACGCTCGCGTACACGTGACGAGATCGAGTTGGAGGAAGAAGAATACAAGGCATTCTTGGAGCGGGAGGTCGGCGAGGACATTCGCAACCTCATCACTGTGGAAACAAACGAAGCAGTTGGTGCCTCTGCGGATGTCGAAATCATAGAAGATGGTGACAAAAAACACGAGGGCAAAAAGAAGAAGAAAGGGAAAAAAGAACGAGAAAGGGAAAGGGAAAAGGAGAAGGAGAAAAATCTGGAAGAAGACGAGGTACAAGGCAAGAAAGCTATGAAGCAGCACGACAAGAAGTCCAAGCAAGAGGCCGATCAAGATTTTTTGATGAAGTACGTGTTGTTGACGCTTTCAAACTCTTCGATATTTTGCACCCTGGTGCCCTGTCTGGATAGGGCGAGCATGGTCTCAATTTAGGTATGCCACATTGGCTGACATTTCACGCAGTTATATCTTCAATCGGGGATGGATAGACCGCTCGAACCAGCGTGTGCCCACGTACAACGAAATCGTCGAATCGTCGTCGAAACAGTCGAAACGGAAGCCAGCCAACATCCAAGCTGACTCGGATAGCCACAATGGCGTAGACCAAAACTCGGATGGTGAACTAGGCGCCACACTCTCGGATGAGAACGCGTTCGACGACCTTGCGGACGCGTTCGAGACATCGTACAACTTTAGATTCGAGGAACCGTAAGTACTCTTGCTTTTGGGTTGGCCATAAGTCGCTTCGAGTCATGGGCTCGATACGAACCCAACGTCGCGACATGACTTTTAAACACTCACTTACGACGATCGTACAGAGGCGGTGCACTGATTACGTCATTTCCTCGCAATCCTCCGTCCGCTCGGCGTGAGTCTGCTACTCGGAAAGACGCCCGTGGTCGGAAAAAGGGACGACACGAAGCGGAGAAGCAAGCACTGCTCGAAGCACGAAGGGAAGAGATCAGAAGAGAGCGCGCACTGGTAGAGGCTGCAGTTGCAGAGGAAGATGAGGATGCTCTGGTGATCGAAAAAGATACCTCCGACAAAAAGAAATCAAAAAAGCAACAACGAAAGGCGGACCTAGCGCGCTTGAAAGCGCTTAAAGCCAACGAGCTCCGGCGAAAGCTCGAGAAGCTGAGTTCGGAAGGTGGACTGGGTGGTATGGGCGACGAAGGTGAGTGCTTTACGTTTCATGGATGCTTATTCGCCGTCAACCAACTGCTGATTCGAATGTTGTGTAGCCCTCGTCCACCTCGATCTTGACGCCGATTGGGATCCCACGAAGCATGATGCACGGATGGCGGAGTTGTATGGTGGTGACGACGGCAAGACAACTATTATCATCGGTATTCATTTGACTGATGTATGTATAGTCGACGATGGCGATACAGAAAAACCGATCTGGGACGACGATATCAACATAAACGGCATTGACCTACCCTCGAACACCAAATCAAAGGCGGAGCTGAAGAAAGAGAAGAAGAAAGAGAAGAAGAAAAACCAGAAAGCGGACGAGGATGTCGGAGTAGATGAGGACGAGATGGACGCGGACTTGGACGCGGCCGCAGGTTGGGACGACTGGGACGATGATGGCGAAGAATGGAGAGGTACAGAAGAAGAACGAAAACGCAAGGTGGACGCGTATATGGATGAGGTGGTAAACAGACTTGGGTTCAGCGGCATAGTGAGTTTGCTCAACTTGCAGACGGATAGTGTTCACATGCAAACCTTTCAGACCTCCCACATGCCCACGCGTTTCCATTACACGTCTACGGCTCCCGAACATTACGGTCTCGCGCCCGCAGAAATCCTCCTTGCGACGGATGCGGAATTGAACTCTTATGTTGGGCTCAAGAAGATGGCGCCCTATCGCGTCGACAAAGGTTGGTGCCTTACTTGGACCCATTCGTCTGTCCAACTTTAATTGCTCTAGGTGGCAAGGCGAAGAAGAACTGGGACCCAAAGCGAGTTGAGCGTCTGAAAGAGTTCCGCGAACATCTGCGTTCCCGCGTGGGCTCCAAATACGAGGGTCCCTGGTCACTTGAGGTAGGCACACACTCGAAGAGCAGAGCTACCGAAGCACAGGGAGAAAAGAAGAAACGGAAAGGTAAGAAAGAGCGCGCTAAGCTAAGAGCGGTGGAGGGTGAAAACGATGGAGAGGGAGACGACGGGAACAATACCGACGCTCAGCCAGAAGTTGCAGACGAGTCGCAAAAGCGGAAACGCGATCCCGACGTTGGCTCGCCCCCTCCGGCCCCTTACCCCGGTGAGGCTGAAATAGATGTGGAAGATGGCGCACGAAATAAGAGGCGGAGACGGCGTCATAAAAAAGGGTCTGGTGGGGGTGATGAGTAAATGGACGCAGTAGTCGTGTCATGACCGCAACACGACGATCGACTCATCGCCAACGATCCCGGAAACAAGCTGGGTAACTGAGGCGACATAGTATGCACCCCTTGAGTGGCTCGCAGGTCGTAATATATTCAACACCAATCTAGAGTATCATGCTCTCGAGAATAGCGTGAGGGAGTCTTGGGACAGGCAAACAGCCTGGATACCCAAAGGTCTATCCGCTCATATGCATAGACGCTCACAACTGAAGTACTGACAGACGATTGGGGTGAGATGCAAATAGGTACAAACATTGATTACCATATTTGGGTCGCCTATTGCTATTGTGGCAATATTTGGAGTGCCCAGTGACCATTGTTCTCGGTCGCATGAGATGGCCCCTCCTCTTCTTCTATAACTTTAAATATCACGACCACTCGTTTTCTTCCTTGTTCTTCCTCGTGACGCCCTCGCTGTCCTCAAAGATGAGCTCCAAATTTCATGAACATCTTTCTATTAACCTTCCTAATCACCCCGACATCCCGGTCGAGACCTCCAAGTTTTCTCCGACATCGACGTTAGCACATTCATCACGTTTCTCGTTTGGCCGAAGTAACTCGAAGCATTCAAAGCATTCAAATCCCACTCCCCCCAAGGACGTCGAGGCAGGTCTATCGCCGACATCATCCCGCCTGCGGGACAGATTCACGAAGCTCTTTTTTGACCTTCAGACACTCAACACCGCTGAGCCGGATCTTGTCCCCGTACAAGACCCTCATCTGTCACAGTGGCCGCCGCTTCATATCGAGAAACGTCGCTGTCCGTGTCAGCTCCACGACCCCAAACACGAAGCTCGCGTGAGGAAACAACAGCGCCGGTCGCGGTGTTTCCTCTTCTTACTCATCATCATCCTTCTTCTCTTGATCGGGAATGCCATCTTTCTGAACATCCGCGTCCTCTCGCTTTCTACGTCATCGTCTACGACAAGTCAAACGACTTCCACTGCTTACGCACTTTCTGCGGATGCTCAGCAATGTCTCTCTCAATACACTCTCAATGCACCTTCCGCACCTCGTAGTTATCCATGTTCAACATGTCTTTCAATTCTCCAGGCTGTGCCTTCGTCCTACACGTCCAGCTCAGCGAACGCTCAGAATACCCAGGTGATCAATAACGCTGTCCAATTCTGTGGCCTCCGCGCCATCTACGAGACCGCGAATTCCCAAGGGCAAGCGACGCTCGGAAATGGCAGTTGGGCTCAGAACGTCAATTTCTGTATCTGGACGGGTGTGAGCTGTGATACCTCGGGGCAGGTTGCATCATTGTAAGTGATGTTTGGCATGCATAGTACCTCACTCATCCTGGCTGTTCAGGCAACTTACCTACCCTGGAGTCCCAGCCACATTGCCCAATGAAATTGGTAGTTTGATTGCGTTGCAGTCGCTTGAGGTCATTGGAGGGAACACGATACCTGGTAGGATTTGGTTTCCTACCGATCTGTTGTCGCATCCTCATCTGTTTCTCTGTGCAGCTGGTTCCCTGCCAAGTTCATTCACCAACTTGACTTCCCTCACGACTCTTCATCTTGAATCCACTGCCATCACAGCACTGCCAAACTCGCTGTTTGCCTCGCCTGGCCTCACGCGCCTATCCACCTTTGAGTTGCTCCGCAATTCGAAGATGGGTTCTGCGCTCCCAAGTAGTTTGACCAGTCTCACGGGGCTTCAGACTTTGTAAGTCGAACGCTTCTTCCTACAGGATGCCCTTTTGACACGTTGTCGTGTAGGCTGGTCAACTCCCAAGCGTTATCACCATCTCCGCTCGCGACACTCGCAGCATCATCGTCTCTAGCTGCTTCCCTGCACACCCTTGACCTCACGTCCACCTCGCTGACGGGTACTATCCCGAGCGCTTTGTCATACTTTAAAGGACTTACGCAGTTGTTGCTTGGCTCCAACAACCTCACGGGTACCGTGCCTACGTTCCCGAGCACGCTGCAGGCACTGGAGCTCAATGGGAACTCGGGGCTCGGCGGAAACATTGCTTGTCCCCCTGGACCGCTTCAGCAATGTTCCGTGCAAGGTACGGGGATCGGTGTTACTGGGTGTGGCGTGTGTCAGAATACGACGACGACGGCGCAATGAACGCAACCTCGATATGATGGTTTACTATCTTCATGCATATTTTCATGACAAGGTGCTCATAGACTCTACACGGACGACGACTCGTACTATATCCTGTACTATACATGATCTTGTAGCAATACCTGTTCATTGGCTTCATCTACGTTCTTTTTGGCTTTCCAATGTCGTTTAATTTTTTTACGCATGACTTTTCTTCCCTTGCTTTAGAGGGTGGTGTACTAGTTTCTTCTCTTTTCCTTGACGACATACTGTAGCTCTATGTACGTACGCTTATATGTGTGCTAATTTTGACTCAAGGGTCTAATAAGTCCCTGCACTCAGACCATGATCTCTCGGTTCGCGCGTTCCTTTGTCGCAATCACTGTCGCTCTCGTACGGATCCCAATCCCATCTAGCCAAACCAGTGCACAGCTCACATCCTCGACAGTTCCTCCTCGCCACGATCGCCTTTCTTCACCCACCTTCCCGTGCGTACATCGACCCATGGACGGGCGAGTTTTTCGGTGAGGGTGGGGTCGAAAAGGACATGCACATTCTTCCGTATCCGACGCCGCGGGTGGGTTCGAGCATGCCCAGTGGTGCGTCCGAGTCTGCACTTCGGGGTACGGGCAAGGGCGTTGGAGGTGTGATCATGCCCAAGTTGGGGAACGAGACTGCCAAGTGCGTTGGTTCCCTCCATTCCCTCTCGTTCTGAGGTCATGCGCGGGACACGTTGTTGTAGGGCAGAGCTTGGACGTTCGACGTGGAGATTGCTGTGCGTGCCTCCTTTTTATTTTTATTCTTCTCTTTTTTGATGTGGGTGTCGTCGCCTTTTTGATGACTGGTGGTGCTTGAAAGGTAGTCACACCATGACGTTGCGATACCCCGAGGTACGAGTTATAGACCATTGTCGCTCGCACCTCTCCCTCACTCACCCACCCTTTTTTTCTCAGAATCCGACACAAGACGAGCGGGAAGCGTTGGAGGCCTACATGCACCTCACCTCCCGTCTATATCCCTGCGGCGAATGTGCAACCGAATTTCAAGCCTTGCTGAAAGAGTTTCCACCACAGGTGTGTACAGGCGTCTCGTGGCGACGATCCGCACGTCTCACCTCTCCCGCGTAGACGGCATCGCGTCTGTCCGCAAGTTTATGGTATGCTGTCGTCTGTCTGTTTTGTCACGGGATGGCGTTGAGAAGATGCGTCTAGGCTGTGTGCGGTGCACAACAAGGTCAATGATCGGCTTGGAAAGCCGGTGTTTGATTGTTCGAAACTCGATGCAGAGTATGATTGTGGATGTGGTGACGCGACATCGACATCGACATCGATGGCGTACGCACAACCGACGTCAAGCTCAGATGCCACGGGCACGGTGGAGCCGATGGATCTCGAATGGGACGTGGCGAGGGATGACGCAACGGGGGTCAGGGTGATCAAAGGTGGGTGATGGTAGCGTTTGGGGTGTTGGACGACGCTCTGTGTTTCTCTCTGCGTGTGCTGTGGGTTGGTCACGGTGATGTTCACTGTCCCCAAGGAGTTTACTCTGCCCACAACTTGGCTTATCGTTGGTTTTGTTCGTGCAGACACATTAATTATCGGGTCGTAGTTTATATTTTTGATATGGGTACTTGCAGGGGAGCATGTTTAGATGATCGTATGATGACTTTCCGACCCGCTTCTTGTGGAGTTAGGACGGCGCCCGACTCGAGTATATAATCAAGCACCATTTGATGTTCTTCTCTTTCCAACACCATCGCACCCTCGTTTGAGGCTTGTCTCATCATACGCGACCACAGACCTCGACAAGGGCGATATAAATTATACATGTCAAAGCGCATGTAACTCTCCCTTCTTTCCCGTCTTTTCATCCATCTCATTCGCACGTGCACTCGTCCGAAACTCGACGGGTTGGGCAGTCTCTGCGCCGTCACTCTCCTCCCGGTGTGAAGTGGCATCAGTTCCACCATCCAAGGGTTGTTGTTTTTCGGCATGCAAGAACGACTCCCACTCTGTGGGGTCTATGACATATCCTTCCCGTTCAGGATTGGGGAATGATCCGTCTTTGACAGCATGGACGTATGCTGCTACGCCGCGCTCGACCTCTTTTCGAACGTCGGCGAAATGTCGAACGAACCTGACAGACAGGATGACATGAGAAACACGGTGGGGATAGATGGGCCTGCATATACGCACTTGGCCTTGTGGCCATGCCATGTGCCGAGCATGTCGTCCCACACGAGCACCTGCCCGCTCGTCCCGGGACCAGCGCCGATACCAATGGTCGGTATCTTGATCGTCCGGGTGATATACTCACCCAACTGACTCGGCATCGCTTCCAATACGATGGCGAAGGCGCCAGCATTTTCGAGTGCCTGTGCGGCTCGAACAAGGGACTCGGCGGATGCGGCCGTGCGTCCTTGTACGCGGTACCCCGAGAGTGAGGTCGATCGTTGGGGGAGGAGACCAATGTGCGCCATGACGGGTATCCCGATCTGGGTGAGTGCGGTCACGTGCGGGACGAGTTCCTCTCCACCTTCGAGTTTGACGGCTTCGACCTGGCCCTCTTGCACCATCCGCACGGCTGCGCGGACGGCATCGCGCGGGCTGGGGGCGTAGGTGCCAAAGGGCATGTCGGCGACGAGCAGGGGGGTGGTGGTGCCGCGCGCGACGGCGCGGCAGTGATGGAGCATTTCGTCGAGGGTGAGACGGGTGGTGGAGGGGTAGCCGAGGCAGACTTGGGCGAGGGAATCGCCGACGAGGGTGATGTCGACGGGGTGGGCCGAGCAGGCGCGGGCGGTGGGGAAATCGTAGGCTGTGAGGACGGAGATGGGGGATTTGGAGGCGCGAAGCTCGACGAGGCGTGCGATGGTGGTTTTTTTGGTTGACGATGAGAGCAAGGAGGGTCGGACGCTCATATGGCGTCGGTTGGGGAGAGCATGGCGGACGATGGTGCGGATGAGCGTCGAGGTAAGCATGAGAGCGAGAGGACTCGTGTGCTGGGATCATGTCGTCGAGGTGAACCGGCTATATCCGGAACCATTGCAATAACCGAGTCATAAGACCGTCACGTGAGCTATTGTGGCAACAATAATCCCACGCACAGTCCCAGATTCTCATTCATTGTCCAAGAACATGCCCAAACGGCCACAACGACGGGACACGCCCGTCGCCGACGAACACGTCAGCGAGACCGACTTGGACGACAGTGAGAGCGTCGTCGAGGACGAGAACGACGAGAACACACCGATCAACGACGAAAACGCGTTCTCGCATACCACCTACGCACCTGTCCATCGCTCGTCCTCCGTGCTCGCCCTCCGCACGCCCCTCTCGCCCTCCCGCACGGACCAGGACACCGCTCTCCGCGACATCACAGACCAGTTCTTTCACCCACCCTCACCCTCCCCCGTCCGCGTCTCAAAGCTAAAGCTAAAGGGTTCTACCCCCTACTCCATTGAGCCACCGCGACGTCCAAAGAAACCCAAGTCTTTGGCCTACCCCGCAGATCCGCCCAACTGGCTCTATTCTCTCTCCTCGTCGTCTCTCCCACCCAGCTCACCCCTTCCACCCTCGACCACCAACGTTGACCATGCTCACTTCACGGACCGCTCTGTCGGTGGTCCCACCACCGCGCGGTACGAGTACCATCTCGGCACGCCCTCCAAAGTCTCTGATTCAGACCCATTTGGGTTTGTTGCCGTTGAACGTGCACTGAAAGCAAAACGAGTACCACACAAGCCCATTTTGCGTATGAGCGGCATCAAATCGCAGCCACGCAGCACCGTTCTCCCTTCTGCCCCATCTCATGCACCCGTTTTTGCGTCCCTTTCACAGGTCGACGCGCCGGTCCCGACGAACAATGAAGATATCGAGGGATTATACGCGGACGAACCAGTTGCTGGACCATCGCATATCCACGTGCCTGTGGCATCCTTGTTGATGATGAATAGTGATCATCCGTATGTAGAGATGGATGCGACCGGTTCGCAGCATACGTTTGCAGATGCCTTGCGCACACCGCGCAAGCGCAAGCGTCGCGCTTCTCCGACGCCCGACAGGGACCCGGATTCGGATTCGGAAGCGACATCTGTCCCTTCTAGTCCATCCCCAGTCAAGGTCTCGGTTGGCGTGAGTGCCCATCGTCGTCCGGGCACCACTCGGTCGAGTGATACATCTGTTCTCAAAGTCACGCGTGCACAATCGAGGGCTGTGGGCACGAGCAAACCACCTACCACTCACGTGTCACGGACGAAACGCGTCAAAACGTCATATCAAGATATCCCTACCCCTTCGTCCACGCCCGCGTCCGTGCGTCGGAGCTCGAGACAATCGACTGCACCTCCGACCCCCGTCCCGCCGAGACGGAGTACACGGCAAGCAGTGGTGGGTGCGAGGGCCGAGCTTAAGGGTACGACGAGCAATGGAGAGGATGGGCAAGGGGGTGGTCGGATGAAGTTACGGTCGAGGAGCGTCAAAGTGACTACAGAGACTAGGACCACCAAAACGACCGCTCGGTCCGGGGCCAAGCATGCGCCGTCTAAATCCAAGGGTCAGACAAGGACGCAAAAAGCCACGACCACGACAACTGCGAAACCGGCGCGGGGTCGGCCCAAGGGCAAGCCACGCGCAACGGATACCAAGGGAAAGGGTAAAGCACGTCCATTAGAGAACGTACTGGATTTATCTGATGATACGCGGGAGGTGCGTCTTACCAAGGATGAGACAAGTCGAATATGCTGACGATGTTGTTTGTCAGAGGTACGAAAAGGAGCGACGAGAACGTTTGGAGTATTTCAAACGCTTGGAGGGATACCAGATACAAAAGGAGAACGTGTATGTTGTGTGACTTTTTCGTTCCCTACGGGCCCCGGGAGAGTCACGGCTAGAGAGAACGCAATCTGTGTGTATTTTCATCAGAATATAATATCCTGGAAACGTCTCTTCGTCATTTGGTCAGCTGATACATTCAACATTCATGCAGTATTACACCGTGGCCTCAGAAAAAGGTGTGGAAAAAAAGGCAAGTTTTCCTGTGATTGACGCCAAGAACTATGCTCGCTCTAGGACACAGTGAGGGTGGTTCCTAGCCACCCTTCTAAGACTATGAGTCCGATGGATTTCATATGAGGCTTAGAAGGAGGAAACTAATACTTGAAAATCTAACCATGAACCCCACTTAGTAGGTCTGTGTGGGCAACCCGAAGTATGTAAACGCCAGTCTTTGTTTTTGGTAACTAATTATATTATCTGACCATCGTGACACTGTAGCTTTCTTCGGTCCCACTAATGGTACTTCCCATATAGGTCTCTTGACCTGCGTCTGCTCAATCAGAGAGTCGAATATTTCAGCTTCGTGCTGCTTACACCGCCTTAAAGCGTTGCTGATACGTGATTTTCCGGATCTTTGCGCGGCCTCGTGCCGGTTTATACCCTTGCCCTTGCCAACGTCTGTCTTCCCTCTCGTCCACTTTCGCACTCTCTATCGCCCCTCCGACTATCGTCTTTTCTTCGCTGCATCAGCCTCTCTTGTTGTCTGTATAGCGCACTGACTTTCAGCCCAGCTCACTTTCCACTCTGTTCTAAGGGCCATATCCCTGCATTCACCGCAAACGCCCGACCGTTCAACAGCTCGTCTACCACCATCAATTTCAGCTACCTCGGTACGCGTTATCATTCCCCATTTTCTGTCGATCTAATTGTTTCTGTCATCTTCTTTGTCATCTCTTTTTCAGCCTGATATCTTTTCTTGCCCTGAAGTGTTGCCTCCGAAACCTTTCCTGTGCACCGCCTCCTCACATTCGCCTCTGTCTGCCACTTCCCGCTGTACCCTGTTGTTTGTCTCCTGTCTCCTCTAGCGTCTTCTCTGCCCTCTACCGTTCTCGTCCTGCTCTCCCCGTTCTGCCCACCCGTTGCCTTGCCCTCAAGTCTTCGCCCAAACCTTTACTGTGTTCACCTAGCTCCTCCCATCCGTCTCGCACTTTCTGGTCCTACCTACTCTGTCCTCGCCTTCTCCTACACGCCGTGTGCCTCCCACTGCTGAATTTCACCCCACTCAACTTCGCATCTCATACTCCACTTTCCCCGTCCTTGTCTGCCCTCCCGATTCATCGCTCTCCAATCTTGCGCCTGTTTTAGTCTCAGTCGTGCCCTGCCTTGTTCCCTGTGAGTTACATACATTCCATTCTGTCATCGATCTCTTATCTGACTATTCCTTCTCCTACAGAGTGGTCTCGTCTCAGCTTGTGTCTCGTCGTCGTCTCCCTGTCCTTATTCTCCTCTTCCACTGCACTCTTCCCGCCCCGTTCTGCCCTTTCCTGTCCATCCCCTGCAAGCCTATCCCACCAACCCTCTCGTCTCTGCCCATCCGATCGCATCACCTGCCTGTCTACATCCGCCTCTCCCACTCGCCATCTCGCCTGTTGCCTTCCCCGTCGCCGCTCCCATCCCAAAGCTCGCTCTGCCCAATTGCCTAAATTTCGTTCCATCTCGTCACGCCGCCTTCATCAACCTCGCTCAATCAAAAGCCTTCCTCTGCCCTCACCTGGTCATTGTCACAGTCGTATTGCCTTCTAGCCTCCATTGTTCCACCCTCTGCTTTCAGCTCAACCTCCATCCCATCACATTGATCGTGTCTAGCCCGACCCTACCATACCTCGCCACCCTTTCTCCCCCCAGACCTACACTACCAAATTCCAGCACCTCCACCATTCTGCTACCCGAATTTCCGCATAGCCTCACCCGTCCCATCACTGTCTTGTTTACCCAAGTCTCTTGTTCTTCTGTCTCATCTAGAAAGATCCTCGGTTTTGTTCCGTATTGTGCCGCCTTCTCCACCCGATTTCCCATCCGATCTCTCCATCGCCATAATCCTCCAATGAACCAAACCAACGACTCTGATAAAGTTACTTTTCAAATCACAGGTAGGTTTCCACAGACTGACCAGTATGCTCGCGCGCACTCACAGCTTTGTGTAGTTGCTCGAATGACCTTTCCATCCCGACTTCCCAAAAAAGATATCCGTGTCATTGTTCGTGTCGGTGATGTGTCCAAAATGACATGTTCTGGAAGGTTATCAAAGAAGGTTCGATCAGTAAAATGGAACCATCCCTTCCTCTTGTAAGTGTACTAAAATCCATCATAATTGTCATTGTTCATTCATGTTACCCCATAGCTCTGCATCTCCTTCCACTCCTGTTATGATTGCTATATGCACCCTTCCAAAAGAGCTTACCCCTATCTGGAACAAAAAACCACTGGGTGATCAGGTGGTCACAAATGTGACCAACTTGCTAGAGTCTTCCAATGGGTGTAAGTGTAAGTGTCATTTCTATCTGTTTGAATCTAAAATGCTAAGAGAGTACTAGGCAATGTGCTTGGATTACATGATGGTCTTGCAACTCTGTCCATGACCAGCAGGGCCTGTAATATGCTGGTAGGTTTTATGTTGCAGTCTGATTTTCACATATTGAATGTGTATGTTAGATTGCACCAGATGGCCATGACTGTCTTTTGGCTCTATGGAAATATTGTGACAGGCTGTATAACTTCAGCAGGCAATTTGAAAATGTGCCTGCTGTGTCCACACAGATTGAGATGAGACAGGCAATGGTGGATTTGTGTCCTGCAGGTCATGCAAATCATACCAATTGCCTGTATGATCTTGCATTCTTCTTTGCACTCCAATATGACATTCAGGGCAATATCTCAGACCTCAATTGGGCCATTGAGATCAACCAGAAATCACTTGATCTTTGTCCATTAGGTCATCCAGGGCATGCTAGAGCTCTTGGACAGCATGCATCCTTCTTATGGAGCTTGTATTGGATCCAGGGAAATGAAGCAGATCTGGATAAGGCCATAGAGATGGCTGAAAGATGGCTTGATTTGTGTCCATCTAGCCATCCAGACCATGCAAGAGCTCTTGGAATCCTTGCAATTTCCTTGGAGAGTCGCTTTCGTGTTCAGGGGAATATGATAGACCTGAATAGGGCTATTGAAATGGGACAAAAAATGCTTGGCCTTCACCCAGTTGACTATGAAGAGCATGTTCCTCTTGAAAATCTTGCAATATCATTACATGCATGGTATCACAAGATGGGCAATTTAGCTGATCTGGACAAAGTTATTGAGATGCAAGAGAAGTACCTTACTCTCTGCCCATCAGGCCACCCAAAACATGCCTATGCCCTTTATAGTCTTGCATACTCA